>JAVCKW010357588.1:0-10724 GCA_034780715.1 Peltospira delicata | reverse complement strand
TCTATATCTAGATATATATATATATATATATATATATATATATATATATATATGCACCATCCCAGGATAGCGCATACAACGGCTTTTAGTACACCAGTCGTGGAGCACTGGCTGAAACGAAACTTAACTCAAAGGGTCCACCAGGTAGGATCGATCCGACGACTCACCGAGTCATTAGCGAATGCTGTACCACTGAGCTACGTCCCGCTTCTACCGGTATCAACAAATAATTTTCCTTAGGTCATAATGTTACAAACATTAGGTCGTATATGCAGTAAAATGTGGCCAAAAACAGTAGGGCTTATAGGCCGCGTTTCATCCCATATGATACATGTGAATTTAATTACTATAGTCCGTCTATGAATAGGTTATTAACATTAAAATTAATCTTTTATGAATAATTAATCTTTCCGAGATGTCTGATGCTTTTGCAACAATCCTCATTTATTTTATTTTGCGACTTTTCTGTGCAGCACAGGCTGGAACGAGACATACAGCCCAATACGTCCACTAGCAGAGATCGACCTGACGACCCATCGCCTTACAAGCGAAAAATCTTCTGGTAGTAATGGTAGGTAAACGTGTTTTATGTGCACATTCAGAGCAAGCTGAGACGCTTGCCCAGGACAGGAGGTTAGCAGTTAGTAGTAACCTTGTTACCGTTTAGATGAGAAGAGAAGGTGTGGTGGCCTCACACTTACCCACTGAGTCATTAGAAACTCGCTCTGGGTGGGAGTTGGTACCGGGATACGATCCCAGTACCTACGAGCCTTATTTTTCAGACAGACGGCTTAGACCACTACGCCATCGAGGCCGGTTAACAGTCATGTAGGCCCCTATTACTTTATTACTTCATCACCCGTAATAGTAGTAGTAGTAGTAGTAGTAGTAGTAGTCGTAGTAGTAGTAGTGGTGGTGGTGGTAGTAGTAGTAGTAGTAGTAATAGAGCAGCAGCAACAGTAGTAGTAGCAGTAGTAGAAGCAGCAGCAGCAGCAGTAGTGGTAGTAGTATAGTAGTAGTAGTAGTAGTAGTAGTAGTAGTAGTAGTAGTAGTAGTAGTAGTATTTAGTACTAATAATATTAGTTGTACTGGTGCTGGTAGTAGCAGTAATTAATGCTTATTAATAGCAGCGACAGCAACAACTTTAGTAGCAGAAACAGCAGCAGTGATGGCACTTAGTAGTAGAAAAGATACCAACAGCAGCAGCAGCAACAATAGTAGTAGTAGTGGTGGTGGTAGTAGTAGTAGTAGTACAAGTAGTGGTAGCAGTGGCAGTAGTAGTAATAGCTGTAGCAGTTACACATTTTAAGCATCGGCGTCCTTGTCCCGTTATGTTTGTCAATGAAGAGGAATTTAAAAGCACAGATAAGCAACGTGTACTTCCTGTATCATGGGCGCCGACAAGAGTAAAGATTCCAAGTCCGGAAAGGTTTCCCTAATTAATTATTACTTTGTAATCCGTTTTGGGTTTTAGTCCTGTGTGATCTTCAACGTTACTTTATTACGTGCACATGTGCTTTTGTAACAATATTAAATCCAAGCAATATTTGATGTGTAAATCGGTCTGGGTTAATCCATATGGCTGAATTACTGAATTGAATATCATACCACGGGCTAAGTTGACAGTGACAAAAGTATGAGGAAACAGTATACAAAACGGCATAATATGTACAATAGTAGCGTATAACCATAATTATTTCATCACTTCTATATCGTACCACAGTAATAAATTATTTTTCACAATGGAACAAAATGACTGGTACAAAATGATTTTTCAGAATGGGGCAGGACTTTCTCTTTCATCTTTCAGTCATAATTATGAATTAGGGTAATGTATATGGTTATCTTTAGGGTAAGGAGTAGATTGACTGGCAGTGCCAAGATAATTTCCAAAAACGGAGGACACAAGAATTTAAGGGGGTGGTGTGTTATTGTATTTTAGAATTAGGTTAAATACGTGAAAAGCATAAGTACCAGTTAAAACACATTCACTATCATTAGAGAAGGGACGACAAAAATGTTGAAGATAATATATTTTTTAGTACCTCTTTATTTTAATTTTTCAACATATCATAACCCATGAACCCCAGTGGTTTTGAAAATAGACGTTTCTTTTCTTTTTATCAAACCCAGGGTGACGACGTTGTGAAGATAGACAAGTGGGACTCCTCAGCTCTGAAGAATGCTCTTGATGATGCTGCTAAAAAGGTACAGCAAAGCTTCTATTATTATAGACAGTCTGATATCAGTAAACAGAGTTAGAAATTAGAAAATATATACAGTGGCCTGGCGGACTAGTAGCCCAGGAAAGTTACTAGTCCCCAGGAAAAATCACTAGCTCAGCCTGCTTCCCCACTTCATTATTGAAACAGTTTGAGAAGCACAGAAGAATTACATATACACTTAACAGTTACAGGTGTCATTTTCAAAATCGTGTGACTCCAAATCATGAATCTGGCTCACAGCAGCTGCTGAGGTACACTTGCCCGGGGGACTAGCGCTACTTAAATTCTCCTCGCCCCCAGCATTTTCTACTCACCTGGGGTGCATGGGCAAGCATTAATTTCAAACCCTAAGTAAACTGCTAATACTTATCGTGTAACCTTCTTCTACTATATTTAAATATTTATAAACATATGATCAGAGTTCTACATAGCAATTGGAAAATGGTAGTCATCACAACTCGGGTTTTTATTTGTGGAGTCAAATTACGTATACAAGTGTATTATTATTATCGTAGGCACATAGTAAAGAAATAGGAAACATTCTACGTGAACATAGACGCACATACATTTTATTTAGGAGTATTTTAGGTAAATATTGCATAAAATATGCAGGATTCCTGTGTCATGTACAACCCTATATGATTGTGCACGAACTGTAAACATATGATTGTGCACAAACTTTCCCAATTTTGTGGAGTATATATTTCAGATATATGTCTGAAACATGTTATTGGTGCGTTTGTTGTCAGGTTCTGCTGGACACGTACAGCTACACCGAGTCTCACAAGCTGGTCGACTGCCGTCTCTTCATCTGCACGGTTGCTGTCGGCTTCGCCACGTTCGCTCTCATCTGGGACTACCTGAGGCCCTTCCCTGAATCTCGACCAGTCCTCATCACATGTGTCTTGTCGTATCCTTTACAGAAACAGAGAAAGAGAGAGAGAGAGACAAGGGGAAGAGAGAGAGAGAGAAAGAAAGAAGTGTTTTATTTAATGATGAACTCATCACATTTTATCAAGAGTTATATGGTGTCAGATATATGGTTTAAGGCTATTATGAAAGCGAAAACCAGCTTTCTAGATTTCCTAAATATTTCTCTGGCCACCAGGCATGTGAATCATTAATTTCACTGGCCATAAATAAAATTTCACTTGCCCACTATTTTTCTAGCACATATAATAATTAAATATGCAATTTTACTGTATTTGGTTATTGTTATTATTATTAGTAGTATTTTTATTAGTATTAATTATTATTATTATTATTATTATCACTATCACTGATTTTTTTTTTTTAATGATGAATGATTAAATATAGAAAGTGCAATATCCTGGCCCAGAGCCTTGTAAATGGATTAGCAAATTTTCAGTTTTCAAGGCCTGTTGTGTGTATATGACATCTGTAAGCGGACTGTTTCCTTGACTGGTAGTTACTTCGTGTTGATGGGCGTGCTGACGCTGTACACCACGTACTGTGAGAAGGGTTACTTCCTCGTGGCGCTCGAGAAGGACCAGGCCGGAGTCGACCCTGACAACATCTGGCACTTGTCGTCCTACCTCAAGAAGTGAGTACGATTGGGAGTACCGTATATTGCCATGTGTTAGCTGACTCAGTGTATAAGCCCAACCATCTTATGGGCGGTAAGATTTAGAAAAATTATAGGCCTGCATAGGGTGATGTTTAGAGACCTGGCAAATCAGATTATATACAGCGATGTATGATAGTTTGTAAAGAAGCACTTGTCGTCCTACCCAAAGAAGTGAGTATGATAGAGAGTACCCTTTTTTTCCATGTATTAGCTGACTGTGCATAAGCCGCCCCCCTGCTCTAAGGTGACGTTTAGAGATATGAAAAGTCAGCTTTTACATGGCAATATATGGTAGTTTGTTCAGTGGCACTTGTTGTCCTACCTCAAGAAGTGAGTACGATAGGGAGTACCGTTTATTGCCATGTATTAGCTGACTTTGTGTATAAGTCGATCTCTTGCAAAGTGTGATTTTAAGGTCGGGTCAGGCTCTCTAATTTGTCCCTTATACAAGCCTGCTTGTCTCACAAATATAATTTGTACAATTGAAACTGATACTTCTAAGTGACATATAACATATTGAAATATCTAAGAAAATGACAATCCTGAATAAAAAGTAAATTAAAAACACAGCTAGGCTTAATTTTAATTTAAATTTTTTAAATAAATATATTGCACATAATTATTCATAACATACTGCTAAGTCTCTGTAATACTCAACCGAAACCGAGAAACCAACATATGCATTAACCGTTTGTAAGTTTTATCAATCCTATTCCAGCTGAGTTTCACGAATAATTGTGTTTAATACAACTGAAAAGATGCATAACACATAAGTACATCAAATTTCAAAAGGTATACCAGTTCAGTGTATATTATGACATATGAGGAAGGCTTGCTGGATTGTTGGTGGGCTCTAAAAATTTGAAAACAGGGTGTTCTATCAAAAACACACACTACCCTTGTCCTATGGTGACATTTAGAGATCTGAAAAGTCAGCTTTTATGTGGCAATATACGGTAGTTTTTACAGAAACACTTGTCCTACCTAAAGTGAGCATGACAAGGAATACCGTATATTGGCTGACTCCCTGTATAAGCCAACCCCTGCCCTAAGGTGACATTTAGAGACATGAAAAGTTGGCTTATACACAGCAATATATGGTAGTTTCTACATGGCACTTGTCCGTACAACTGAAGAAGTGAGTACGATAGGGAGTAAGTACCGTATTAGCTGACTTCCTGTATAAGCCAACCTCTGCCCTAGGGTGACATTTAGAGCTCTGAAAAGTTGGCTTATACATGGAAATATATGGTAGTTTGTACAGTGGCACTTGTTGTCCTACCTGAAGAAGTGATTATGATAGGACTACCGTATATTGCCATATATTAGCTAACTGTGTATAAGCCAACCCCCTTGCCCTAGGGTAACATTTAGACATAAAAAGTTGGCTTATACATGACAATATATGGTAGTTTCTACAGTCTTACTACCTGAAGAAATGAGTATGATAGGAGTACCGTATACTGCCATGTATTAGCTAACTGTGTGTATTAGCTGACCCCCTGGCCTATGGTGACATTTGGATATCTGAAAAGTCAGCTTTTATGTGGCAATATACAGTAGTTTTTACAGTGACACTTGTCCTACCTAAAATGAGCATGACAAGGAGTACCGTATAAGCCAACCCCCTGCCCTAGGGTGTCATTTAGAGCTCTGAAAAGTTGGCTTATACATGCAATATACAGTAGTTTGTACAGTAGCACTTGTCCTACCTGAAGAAGTGAGTATCATAGGAGTACCGTATACTGCCATGTATTAGCTAACTCTGTGTATTAGCTGACCCCCTGGCCTAGGGTGACATTTAGATATCTGAAAAGTCAGCTTTTACATGGCAATATACGGTAGTTTTTACAGTGACACTTGTCATCCTACCTCATTGTTCTTACTGGACTTTCAAAAAAAAGAGGCTTTTTTTATATAGAAATTTTGCTGGTCATTCTAACTGTTGTGCGAATCAGTTTCGGACTATGAGTTGCTGTTACTGGAAACCAAATACTCTGCAAATGTCTTCTTGGTTGTAACTTGTAGCCAAATTACCAGCATATGTCTTCTTGCTTAGAATACAGTATAAAATCAGTCGATCACATTTCTAGGTGTTCATTGTGCTATCCGTAAGTTGTTTGCTAGAGCCTACAATACATGAAGACTACTAATCAAAACTGCGAACCATTTCTTTCTGTACAAATTATTCCGTTATGGACAGCAAAATTAATCCTTTTCAATTCCAATAGATCTTATTATCTATTCAGGATATAATCTAAGCTCTGCGATATACTGCAAAGAGTGAATAAATTACTATTTTCCATTTGAAACAATGAAAAAAAGAAAGAAGTAATTTTGACACAACCATAAAGACATCTAAGTAGAGTATTTGGTTTGCAGTAACAGCAGTTCATAACACAAAATGGGTTACACACATTAGAAAGAATGACTAGCAAACTGCGATGTGAATCCCAACAAAATAGTTGCTGCCTACACTTACAAGAAATTACTGTATCCAAGCAATCATTTGGCTCAGTCCTCTATTAGCTGTGTGAGATCTGGTGTGACACACTTGGTAGGTAGGTAAACTTGTTTTATATGCTCATTCAGAATAATCTATTATTGTGAACGCCTGTCTTGGGTTCGAAGTCTGGCATGACCAACCCCTCGTCCATAACACGATTGTGACACCAGAGATCTCACTGACCCTTGAAAAGTGACTTTGATGCAGGAAACTTGGACAGGACTCTTTTGACATTTTAGTTTATCTTAAAATCCTTAGTTTGATCATAAAATCCTATAGTGGGACTTTTTTATTAAAAAGCTCAAATTTAAAAGTAAAAGTGTTGAGAGTCCAGTGAGAACCCTGGACACACTAGGTAGGTAGGTGGGTAAATTTGTTTTATGTGCTCATTCAGAACAAGCTGTCGTAGTGCACGTCTGTCGTGGGTGTGAAATCTGGCGTGACCAGTTCCCTCATCCATGACAGGAGATAAAGAAAGGCATGGCCAGTGACTGTGTCTGAGGCAGAAGCCATACTGATGGTTGAACTATGATTTATTAACAAGATTTTAATGAAAGGGCCAAGCAACAAGGGATCATTTATATATATACCATTCCCAAGACAGGATAGTACATACCATGGTCTTTTTTACCAGCTGTGGAGCACTCACTGACTGGAACAAGATATAGTCCAATCGGTTAACCATGTGTGATTAGTCTGTGTTGAGTGACTAGTTAAGTAAAGTATTTTTCTCTCACAATTTTTCTTTCTGTGTTTTCTTCAGGTATGATGACACTTACCATCTAACGATGTCGTTTACGGACGGCAAAACCAAGAAGGTCACCAGTGCCGAAGTATCGAAGTCTGTGGCCAACTTTTTTGACGAGAAGGGTTATTTGTGTCGAGAAAACTTCAATCCAGTTGTTATAGGCCTCAGATCCACCATCACCAAAGAGAAGAAGGAGAAATGAATTGCTTGTTTATTGTGACAATGATAGGCTGGAGTTGGTATATGGTTCATTATGACATTCACTGGGTTCTAAATCATTTCTAAATGTACTTGTCAAAACGTCAGTAGATATGAAAGTTCATTGAACACCAATAAAATGTATGAAATTTTTTGTATTTTGATGGACTAAGTTTAAAGAGCACTGCTTCATGCTTAAAGTTAACAGTAATTTTGTAATATTTGGTCGTCCAAGGCACACTGATATATTTTAACTATCAGGAAACATATTGCATCACAACTTGATATTGTTACAGCTTCAGTGTGCAAGTTTATAGGTAAATAAGAATTCTTTAATATTTTTTTTAATTCATTTGTAAAAATAAATTTAGTACCACACTCAAAACATTTTTATTAACGGTTATTTCGGCATCAAAAATATTTTTAATTTTATAATTAAAAAACATTGCATACCAGACAGAGATCTGATTAATGTCAAACGTGTCAGGCAAGTGCTATCTCAATAGACTACCAAGTCACCATTAATGTAAATAGGTCGTTTTGTGCACCCACCTGTCACGCAGTTGATCTGAGATCGATCCCTGTCAGGTAGCCATTAGGATTTAAATGGTTCCAGTGCCATTATAACTTAATACAAATGTGTTGAGTATGTTATTAAAAAAGAATGGGGATGGGGAAGGTACTTTGCTGTGTATACTCCCTCATATTTGTGGAAGTGAAAATTTGTGTTTCATATGTCAGAATATTTCCCATTTTGATTCAATTTTTTCTGACCATTTATCATATTTTACAGAACTGATTTAATGATACTCGATACTGAATTGTCAGGGTTTTGAGGCATGTTATCACACATTTACAGGACTTCATTTCTCCAAATATTGTTACACATAGAAAGAGTATTCATTTAAGATAGCAAACCTTGTTATGGCATCACTGAAGACAATTTAAATAAACTGTTTGAGACAATTGCAGTGGACACTCACAATGTTGAATAAATGATATAATTTTATGGTGGTTATGGTTTTATAAGGTAAATTTAGTATTGCCTTGTTTGGTTGGTAAGTTGTTTTGTGACAATGTGCATTTAGCTATAAAGAACATTTGCTCAAAGATGTAAAGGTGTGCAGCAATCTAGAGAAATATTACTGTATTGGGGAAAAAAGAGTTGTCTCCCCTCTCCCGTTATGTATTATATCATTATTATTATTATTATTATTATTTTTTTTTTTTTGTTAACAAGTTAAATATTTGTGTAAAAAATGCATTTAACCTGCATGTTTTACATGAGTTCACAATTTTCAACTGAGAATTATAAAAGGTATGGTATACATTATTAGATATACCTGTTGCATGGTTTCGTCAAAGGCAAGTAACAAATTCTGACGAATGAGTTAAAAATACAAGTGCCAGTGGCGGGCTAGAAACTTTTAGTTAGTCCTGGACTGGTGGGCTAGTGAACAATTCTTCATTTCTGCATCCCTGGTAGATTTTCAGGATTTAATTTCTCTGATTTTTTATTTTATTTTTGTATCATCAAAGGAGTCTCAATTAAATCTAGGTAGACACAGTTGTAATGCAATACACAGTAATAAATTACCATTAATAAGTTATGATCTATGGGCCGTCACCATATAATAATTATTAATGAAAGTTATCATAAATGAGGTATAGTACAGGGAATAATTTGTACAGAAAGAAGTGGTTAGCAATTCCAAAAGCGTTTAGAATATTTGGTTCACAGTAACAGTGATTTAGTGCGAAATTCCTTCGTATGTGAGCTAAAATGACTAGCAAACTACAGTGTTAACCCTAACAAATTATTTGCTGTAATAGTTATGGTTGTTGTATATGGTGAATTGAAGGACACATCAAATGTGTATATTTTAAGTTAAGTATTTGCCCGTTAAATAGAACAGTGTTTTGTGGCAGTATGCTTTTTGAATGTACTATCATTTTGTAAATATTTGCTGTCTGTGGATAGTGGACCAATGCATTCTATAATGTGTTTTTTCTTTCTACTAAACTTCAGCCTTGTTGTTTGATGCCCTTGTACGCAAGCAAAGTAATCAAACCCATTGTGTTGTTTTGGCTTATTGATAATGGATTATTTCTAACCTACTCATGTGATAGTTCTATTAGCATTAATTTGTCACATTCTTTCACTATTACGTTTATTTACTTAATAGGGAAAAAAGTACAGAAATAACTGTATTGCTACATACATGCCTTTGTTATTCCCCATACATTTCAGTACATAAAAAAATGCATGAAAATAATACATCCTACTAGAAGTGTTGCATTTATCACAAATGATTGTTTGACTCTAAAGTTAAGATGTCTACATTCCTTACCTGTGTTTATTGCTTCAGTAGATCATATAATTTTACCTAAAATGATGGTAGGCCCTATCACTTTTGGAGATGTAGTTCAGTATTTATTTGCAAACATCTTTAAATTCATTGAGTGAAACTGTTCCTGTTGCTAGATGTTATGTAGCACTTATAGGAGATTTCACTTACACAGGTACCTTAATATAATAGAAAATTATATTATCAGAATACTAAAATCTGTAGACAAATATAAAATCATCAGATATTGACACGGTGAGGCCTGAATTGGGACTAGCATTGTTTATTTAACAACAATCGGTTAACAATTGTAGAGGTGTACATTCCAGTTTGTGGACTACGAGAGAATCAAACTGTAAATCAAACTAGTTTAGAAATCATAGGCAGATTTAGCTATATGTAGGTGGTAGGTAAAAGTGTTTTACGTGCACATTAAGAGCAGGTTTTATAGCGCCCGCCTGTCCTGGCTACAAATGAGTAGTTAGTAATTAGTTACTAATTAATGAGAAAGAAAAGGGTGTAGTGCTCTTGCCCGCATCTGTTGAGTCATTAGAAACTTGCTGTAGGTCATATCCAATACGAACCCAGTACCTACCAGCTTTATTTTTGAGAGTGACGGCTTAGACCAGTACTTTAGCTATGGCTTGCTGGTCATCATTGGTATATGAGAGGAAGAGAGTGGAGGTTGTGTGAGAGAGAGAGTTTTCTTCTATACGATCTATAAGATATGTTGCACCTCAAGTTGTAATGTTTTTGAAAGTGTAAGCAATACAAGCTGCATATCCTAAACAATACTTTTTTCTTCTGCTTTTTTAAAATGTATTTATTATTATTATTATATTATTATTATTATTATATTATTATTATTATTATTTTATTTACTTTTTTAACACTGGATTCAACAGTGTTTTTGTGTGGTTACTACTATGACTACTACTACTAGTATTACTATTTTGACTACTATTATTATAATAACTTGGTATCCTTTGGCTATTAGTGGGTCCACAACTTCTGAACCCCCTTCCTACACAAAACATTGGATCCACCTTAGTATTTTATTGTTACTATTCATTACTAGTTTGTTAATGTGTATTTTAGTCTACTATTATCT
>JAVCKW010354255.1:0-10740 GCA_034780715.1 Peltospira delicata | reverse complement strand
AACAAAACAACACAAATGTATGTGTTATAGACTTAACTATTATAACTATCTGATTCAATTAATGAATTAACAGAACAACACGTTTCTGTTATATAACTATCTACATCCATGACACAACTATGATAACTATATCTGAATTAATTAATGAATTAACAAAACAACACACATGTCTGTCTTATAGACTTAACCATGATAACTATATCTGAATGAATTAATGTATTAACAAAACAACACATGTATATGTTATACAGACATAACCATGATAACTATATCTGAATGAATTAATGAATGAACAAAACACACATTAATGTTATATAACTATCTAAATCCAAGACACAACTACAAAAACTGTATCTATGAAATTTACAAGCACTGTACTATGCCTTAGTGTACAGGCTGACAATAAAACACATATTTAGTTTATACGTATAGCTGTGTCTATATTCATGATGTAACTATAATTATATCTGAATTAATGAATGAACAAAACAACACACATATCCATGATATAGCTATATCTACATCAACAATTTATCTATGGTATTTTTATTTACATCTATGATTAATTTATATCTATATCTATGATATACCTATATCTAAACCATAATTGTAAAGAACCCTTGTGGCTACCAACTATACCATAGATATAGTGCATAAAACGGTTTTGCATTTCATTCTTCATAAATTAAAATATTATTACGTCCAATTCCTAAATCACATAATTACAAGCATGCCACAGTTCTACCTTTTCTCTGAGTCACTCTGGTATATATGTGATATATCTATGTGATTTATATATGTAGCTATAAGACATAACTATAAATAATCTACAGTTCTACCTTTTCTCTGTATCGCTCTGCTGGTGTGTGTGTATATATATATATATATATATATATATGTATGATATAACAATAAATAAGCCACATTTTCTCTCAGCTACTCTGCTAGTATATATGTGATATATCTATGTGAGTTATATATGTAGCGGTATGACATAACTATAAATAAATCACAGATCTACCTTTTCTCTGAGTCACTGTGCTGGTAACATATGTGATACAGTGAAAACCGGACCCTCAATATACCAGAGTCCTCTCAAAACCGGACATTTTACATAGTCCCGAGATTTATTTTAACATTAAAATGAACCCCTCTAAATTGGAATCCCTCAAAACCGGATTTATTTCTTGGTCCCATGGACATCCGGTATTGAGGGGTTTCACTGTATATCTATGTGATTTATATATGTAGCTATAAGACGTAACAATAAATAAGTCACAGCTCTACCTTCTCTCTGATTCGCACTCCTCGTTTGGCCGCCGTGTCGAGCGAGGTCGCCGGCCGGTACTGCTCTGTCGTCATGCCGTCACCAGGCGCCCTTGGAACGGTTACCTCCCCTTGTTGGGCCCCCCGCCCACCGAGATAGCCGTCTATCCGGGAGGTGTTAGTACTGGACGGGTTGCCTTGCGAGTTTTTTTGAACGGCCATGTTTGGGTTGTCTGGGAGACCGTCGTCATGGTGACCGGGAGGCTCGTCGCAAGTTTTTAGATTCTTCATGACGAATGCGTTGGTCGCTGCACGCTTGTAGATCGGGTGCAGACACCGCCTCTCTCTGCAACAATTTGATTTATTTTTAAATTTATTTTATTTTATTTTTAAATTATTATTATTATTTTTTTTTTTTATTTTTTTTTAAACATACTCAACAAATTTAAATAATGGTTATATCAAAAGTCAGAAAAAATTATAATTGTAAGAGCCCTAGTGGCTATCTGACAGGGATCGATCTCAGATCGATCACATGGCAGGTGAATGTATCTTTCTGAAAAACTTAAATAATTTTACTAGCCTGTTGATCAGTATCAAACAAGGTGACTAAGTTTACCAGCGCTTTTACTCATAATTTTTAAAAAATCATAATAAAATAACGATGCACACAACAATAGCAACGATTATATTCAAGTATGAGAATGGCAAATGAGAAGAAAAAAATTATACTCAAGATGATGGTTAAAGTCTATATTTGGTAGAAAACAAGCAAGAATGGACATTTCCTTTATTGGGAGGTATTTAGGAACTCTTATTTAATTTTACAATAATAATTTCTGAAATATAATTGCTGGCAGAACAAATGTTTTTGTAAAAAATTAGTTTTTTCTATTATTTCATTTCAGGTTATAAATGTAATCACATTAGCCTATGATTATTCATATTGGTTAACCACATGAAAAGGTTAGGTTTTTTTAATTATTATTATTTTCATATATACATTTTTTAACAGAAACCCTGTATTTTCTTACAACTTTTTAATGATGACAAAATTGGCTAAACAGAATTATGAATAATTTAATACTAGTTGCTAATTAATTTTCTAATAAATTTTAACATCTGCTAATTTTTGTTTTGTTTAAACATAATGAATCCTGAGATATAAATTTAGCGTAAAATTGTGTCCTTAAATTTACCTCTGAACATCCATGCATATCTGTCATATGAATTATATCCAAGTATTTTAATATTTTGTGTATTTTTCTTTTATTTACAGTCATTTGCTTTAGTTTACTGTTTTAAAAGTAATTTTAAAATGTTATCAGAAATACTTGCTTTACCCTACTTTAAAAAATAAATTCATAAAATAATATTAACTTTTAAAATAATAATAAAATAGTTTTTATATACATTCAGATAAAATAAAAAAAATCATTATGTAACTTTGTCCAGTAATAATTAGGTTTGTAAATGGTCACTATACTAAAAATAATTTAATACAGTTTTATTCTTCCCAAATTACAAAACAGTAAAAACATCCCCCCTCCACTTTCCAACAAAATAAAAACCATTTAAAATCAACACTTAATTTTTGACATTTTCAGTAAATTACTAAATATCTGCTCTGTAATAAGTGATAAATCTGTTACTTACATACAAGCTTGCTTGATGAGATTGGGGCCACCATTCTTCGTTTTGTCTCTAAATAAAAGTGAGAAAAGTTATATCAAACTCAGATGTCAAAAAAGGAAGTATGTTAGAGTCGTTTCCCTTTTGTTATATGTACTGATGGTTACACAGGACTATTTTATTAATCAATTCTAACAATGAATACTGAACGTGTTCAAGTTTCTTGGCACAGTAATATACCTTTAGAAATATTATTATAGATACCATTTAAAAAAAAAAAAAAAAATGTAAGCTCAATCTATATGAGATTTGTTTTCTTTTGGATATCATAATCAATTTTTTTTTTTTTTAAAGTCTCTAATAATAAATAAATAAATAAATAAATAAATAATTTAAAAAGATATATAATTTTTTGTTCAATATAAAAAAAAATAAGAAGAAGAAAGAAAGAAAGAAAGAAAGAAAGAAAGAAAGAAAGAAAATCTGTTAACTTATATTACTTCATGGGGAACAAGCATGATTTAAACACTTCCAAAATGTCCATCTCAAAACATGAATGTTTATTGAAGGTAAATGTTGGAATTATAAATTGTAAAAATTGTCAACAATTACCTACCTATTCATTTATTTATTTGTTTGTTTGTTTATTTGTTTGTTTATTTTCCATAATCTGCTATCGGGTCAGTGGGATCTACATTACTATTTCTTCCTCCAAATTGTTTTGATTTATAGAGAATATATATAGTTAATGAAACTTTGTCCTGCACAGGATAAAGCCACTATCAAACATCATTAATTGGTTATTATCTTTATCCTGCAGCCCGATAAGTAATGGGGTGGATAACTATTTTATTACTATCTGTTTCAATAAATTTGTACGAATATTCTTACTAAACAACACATTTCTCTAATGTCGGAGTTGCTGCAAATATTGACATCACACACTGAAATAACTATGTATGTGACATGGTTTTAAAAATCAAGATGTTATAAAGACTCCCTGTTAAATAAAACATTTGAAAGCCTGCCAACAATCCAGCGAGGCCTACCTGTGTGTCATAATATACAAAAGGTTTTTTGCGAATGTTGATGTATTTGTTTGCTACGTATCTCTTTTCATATCTATCAAATGTGAAACTTAGCTGGAATAGGATTGATAAAATTTGCAAACTGTTATTAATGCATGGTGTTTGTTTCTTGGCTTTTGTTCAGGAATGCACAAACTTGGCAGTTTCTTATAAAGTAGGTATAATATATTTAGTATCAGGAGTGGTACATACTTGCAGTAGATAACAATGTGATATATATTATATGAAACAGTGTGATATATATTATATGACACAGTGTGATATATATTTATATGACAGTGTGATATATATTATATGACAGTGTGATATATATTATGACACAGTGTGATGTACCTTATATGAAACAGTGTGATATATATTATATGACACAGTGTGATATATATTATATGACACAGTGTGATATATATTATATGAGACAGTGTGATATATATTATCGGGAGCGGTACGTACTTGCAGTATATGAGACAGTGTGATATATATTATGACACAGTGTGATATATATTATATGATACAGTGTGATATATATTATATGAGACAGTGTGATATATATTATATGACACAGTGTGATATATATTATCGGAAGCGGTATGTACTTGCAGTATATGACATTGTGTGATATATATTATATGACACAGTGTGATATATATTACATGACACAGTATTATATATATTATATGACACTGTGTGATATATATTATATGACAAAGTGTGATATATATTATATGAGACAGTGTGATATATATTATTAGGAGCAGTACGTACTTGCAGTAGATGACACTGTGTGATATATATTATACGAGACAGTGTGATATATATTATATGACATAGTGTGATATATATTATATGACACAGTGTGATATATATTATATGAGACAGTGTGATATATATTATATGACACAGTGTGATATATATTATATGACACAGTGTGATATATATTATATGAGACAGTGTGATATATATTATTAGGAGCAGTACATACTTGCAGTAGATGACACTGTGTGATATATATTATATGAGACAGTGTGATATACATTATATGAGACAATGTGATATATATTATCAGGAGCAGTACATACTTGTAGCATATAACACAGTGTGATATATATTATATGACACAGTGTGATATATATTATATGAGATAGTGTGATATATATTATCGGGAGTGGTATGCGACAGTGTCATATATATTATATGAGACACTGTGATATATATTATCGGGAGCGGTACATACTTGCAAACGGGGTGATTATATATTATCGGGAGCGGTGACAATGTGATATATATTATTGGGAGCAGTAGTTGAGACATAATATATATTATCGGGAGCAGTACATACTTGCAGTATATGCAGCGGCCACACTCGGGTCTCGTACACCCCTCACACGTGCGACACCGCAGCTTTCTCTTGCCCAGACTCTGGTACTTGCTGGCCTGGACGAAACTCCTTGGCGTCTTCTTCATCTTGCGCTGAATGATGATCACGTCGTCACTCTTTGCTGACTTGATGATGTCTTCCATCGGACGGTCATCGTCCGACGATTCTGTGAAAATGGGCAATAAAATTTAAGTAAGATAAGGGTGACACTATAGTTCAGTGGTGTTTGTGAGAAAGAGAAAGAGAGAATGACAGAGGGAAGGAGTGAGATAGAGAAAGAGAGAATGACAGAGGGAAGGAGGGAAATAGAGAAAGAGACAGATATAGTAGGAGGGGTGTTTGTGCTAGAGAGATGGAAGGTTGGAGATAGAGAAAGACACAGAGAATGACAGTGATAGACAGAGAGACAGAGATAGTAGTAGGGGTATTTGTGCTAGAGAGAGAGGGAAGGAGGGAGATAGAGAGAGACAGATATTAGGAGGGGTGTTTGTGCTAGAGAGAGAGGGAAGGAGGGAGGTAGAGAAAGAGACAGAGAATGACAGTAAGTGATAGACAGAGAGAGATAGAGACAGTAGGAGGGGTGTTTGTGTTAGAGAGAGGGAAGGAGGGATATACAGAAAGAGACAGAGAATGACTGTAAGTGATAGACAGAGAGAGATAGATAGTAGGAGGGGTGTTTGTGCTAGAGAGAGAGGGAAAGAGAGATATACAGAAAGAGCCAGAGAATTTCAGTACGTGATAGACAGAGCGAGACCGAAATAGTAGGAGGGGGGAGAGTGACACAGAAAGAGATATATGGGTGCTTTAGTAGCCTAGTGTTATATATGCCCGCCTGTCACGTGGTTGATCTGAGATCAATCCCTGTCAAGTAGCCACTAGGTTTTTTGTTTAATTAAAAATGTTTCATACGCCAATATAACCATTAATAAAAGTGTGTTCAGTGTGTCATTAAATTATTTTTAATCCTGGTAACTAGATGAAAAAACAATCAGCTATAATGTATTAGAAATACATTTTATTTATTTTAAATGTTTTTTCCTCATTTTATCGGTAGTAAATATTTTCTGGTTCAAAAATTCATATATGTGCAGATTCGTAATAAACAAGTCTTATGTAAAACAGGACGGTTCTTGATCTAGGATGCTTTACGACTGGTAAAGATACATACCATTAGCCTTGGCATCTCTGTTGGCTTGGAATATCTTCTCCTTCTCTTGACGGGGGAGGGCGCTCAACCGGAGGGAGGGGGGAGAGGGGAACTTGGCAACGGGTTTCTTAAGAACCATGGCTGCACGGCGACACACATGCTTTATGCGAGGGCCACGCACGTCGCCAGGGGGGGACCTGCCAGGGGGTGTTTCAGGGCTGTGCAGAATTGAGGGGGTGGGGGTGGTCAGGGAGGAGTCCCCAGGACCGCAGCCGGTTGAGACGTATTTGGGGGAGAAACCTGACTGGGGGGACCGCGCCGGGGTGGACACGCCAAATGAAAGGGAAGTCGGGGAGAATGACAATGGCTGGTGGTTGTCTGAAAGTGAAAATGAAAGTGAAAGTACAGTTGTGAAAATTTATTATGAATGGAAAGGAAGCATTTCAGTTATTGTTTTTCTTTTTATCGTTTTCTTCTTTTTATTGTTTTCTTCTTTTTAATGTGAGTTGGACATACTTCTCTAAAAAGACTCAAAACTTAAAATGTACAAGTTACTGGCAAATATTACTGGGTTTATTTCCATTTTGATAGTTATTTTTTAAAAACAATCAGTTTCTGATTCTCTCCACCTCTTTCTGCTGTCTCTACCCCTTCTTTCTCTCTCTAGTGTCCATTTTTAGGCTCTCTCACTACCTACCTCCTCTTTTACCCTCTCCATCATCATTTTTTTTTCTCTTCCCCTTGTTTTCTATCCCCAATTTCTCTCTCTCCCTCTTTCTCTCTCTCTCTACTCTTTTTCTCCTCTCCGCATCTCACTGGACCTCTACCCCCACTTTCTCGCTCATTTTTCTTTTTCCCCCGATTCTCACTCTTTCACACACTTGCTCTCCTTATCTTCCTCTCTCTGTTGTTTTGTCTCTCTCCCCCTTTCTTCCTCCCTCACCTCCCCCTCTCTTACTTCCTTCCCCCTTTCTTACTGCCTCCCCCCTACCCCTCTTCCCTGCCCTGACAATCCTGTGGGTGCTTCATATACCCTGGTCTGTGAGGTCTAGCGTAAATGGAGTTGTTTTGTCTCTCTCCCTCTCTTTCCTACTCCCACCCCTCTACAACTCCCTCCCTTCCCCATCTTCCTTTCCCTGACAATCCTATGTACACATACTACTACTACTTCTGTGTCATCTAGCACAAGTGTTGTTGTTTTATCTCTCTCTCCCCCCCTCTTTCTTACTCCTCTCACCTCTACAATTCTGTGTGTGCTACACATACCATCCTCTCTTTGAGAGTTAACACAACTGTTGTTGTTTTGTCTCTCTCTCCTCTTCTTTCTTACTCTCTCCCCCTCTTTCTTACTCTCTCCCCTCCCCTCTACAACTCCTTCACCCTACCCCCTGCCCTAACAATCCTGCATGTACTACACATACCGTGGTCTGTGAGGTCAAGCGCGAGTGGAGTTGTTTTGGTCGTGAGTCGCCGATGTTTATCTGGACTTGTCTGTTTCATGTGGGCGGCAGGTGGGTAGAGCGCTCGACATCGACGCAGCCAGCACGACAGACAGCGACGCTTGGTGCGCTTCGTCACCTCACAGTCACCTGTAGATAATAATAATAATAATAATAATAATAATAATAATAATAATAATAATAATAATAATAATATAGTCATAATAATGATAATAATAATAATAATAATATAATAGTAGTAGTAATAATAATAATAATAATAATAATGATAATAATAATAATAATAATGATGATAATAATAACGATAATGATAATGATAATGATAATGATAATGATAATAATAATGATGATGATGATGATGATGATGATGATGATGATGATGATAATGATAATGATAATGATGATGATGATGATGATAATGATAATGATAATCATGATAATGATAATGATTATAATGATAATAATGATGATAATAATAATAATAGTAAACGAATAATAATAATAATAATAATAACAATAGCAAGAACAAGAACAATAACAATAATAACAATAATAATAATACTAACAATAACAATAATATTAATAATAATAATCATAATAATCATAATAACAGTAATAATGATAATCATAATAGTAATAATAATAATAACAGTAATAGTATATTGTTATTAATATCACTCACCCGTCTTGCTGCAATTTTTATTTTGTGCTGGGGTGTCATTAATACTTACTATTATTTATATTATTAATATTACTCACTGGTCCTGCTGCAGACGAAGTTAGCTCCTGTTACATATAAAGAGTGGAAAAAAAATAAGTAAAAAGAGAACATTTTGTGCTAATTTATTATTATTAATATTACTCACTGGTCTTGCTGCAGACGAAGTTAGCTCCTGTTACATATAAAGAGTGAAAAAAAAGAGAATATTTCGTGCTAATTTATTATTATTAATATTACTCACCCGTCTTGCTACAGACGAAGTTAGTGCCGGTCGCGACCTCTCTGCGGTAGAACTGAGAGCAGCTGTAGCAGCTCGGCACGCCGTAGTACAACCCTGACTTCGGTAGCAGTCGCGGGTCACCGCACACAGCACAACCACCCCCAAACAGCTGCCGGCTCGCCCCTGCTGACACAGCACCACCCCCAGCCATGCTCGCACTCTGCCCTGAAAAAAATAAAAAAACTTAATTATTATGTTTTTATTTGATGACGCACTCAACATGTGAAAATTTTATGTCTGTTTTTATTTAATAACGAAAAAACCACACACTACTCAATATTTTGTTTTATTTAACAATGTACTCAACACTCAAAAAAAATATACACTATTTAATATTTGGTTTTATTTAACGTACTCAACCCAAAAACACACACACTATTTAATAAAAAAAATTATTTAATGATGCACTCAACATGAGAAAATTGCATATAATATTTCATGTTTGTTTTTATTTAACAACGTACTTAACATGAGAAAACCACATGCTATTTAATATTTGGTTTTATTTAACAACGTACTCAACACATAAAAAAACACACACACTGTTTAATATTTGGTTTTATTTAACAACGTACTCAACACACAAAAACACCTACACTTTTTAATGTCCATTGACTGTTTCATGCAGATATACGATTATTGATTACAGTTATGGTTTTGTTGTTCAGATTTACTATGTCACCAAACAAGATACACATTTATATAATCTAAATGACAAAACCATAACCATAACACACAAACCCAGCGCATAAATAATAATGAATCGTTGCAACACCGCCGGTAGGAGGCCTGCCAGCCAAAACAGACAAACAGATTAAATACTAATTTGTTTTAAAGATTTATTTAACAACATACTTAAGACATATTATTGATGTGGACAAAAGTAATAAAGTAGTGTTTCAATTATATCTATCTAGTGTTGTGTTAAACATACAAACATTACAAAACTTGACTTACCGAAACTCTGCTCCTTGTTCCAGCTGTGAGCAGACTCGAACAGGCGGGAGGGGCTGAGGGGGGAGTCTGACAGGGGTAGCACCGACCCCCCTGGGGACAGCCGGAGGGGGCTGGTGGGGGAGACGGGGGAGAACTGCTGTGACCTATCCCGCTGTTCTTGCTTCGCCTCCCGTTTCATCTTCGCCTTGAGTGACCTCGCAAGCGCGGCCTTTGACCTGTTGAGGGTCGCCCAGTTCAGCTGCAGCTTGGCCTTGCGTAGGAAATCGCGACTCCGGTGCGTCGCCGAGTCGAGTCGTTGCCGCGAGTAACCGGGGAGAGTCATCGGTCCCGCCCGGCTGAACACCTCCGGTTTGGTCGAACCAGCCTCCCCTCCATCCCCACCTCCCCCCGCAAACAGGTCAGAGGTCGTAGAGTCGTCATCATCGCTGATGTTGATAGCATGATCACTGCCACCCCCAGTTTTCCTAACCACCACTCTCACTACGTGTTTCGATCCTTTCTGTTTCGCCTGGTAGGAACTAACACTCGCTGCTGATGTGGACAAAAGTTTAACTCTCCCTGTCCCGCTGACTCCAGACTCAGACGTAGCTGTGGAATTCTCAAGCAAAGATTTTAGTTTAGTTTTCCCGCTGAACAACTCGGAATCATTCGTTCTCGGAGACGACAATTTTGCTCTCTTGCTGGCGGGGGGAGATGTCAGAGACTCAGGTTTCTTTCTCTTCTGAGAAGGTTTCTTCGCTAGCAGTGACGAGCTGAAGCCATCGTCATCATGCAGGAAGCGTTTGTTGGGGATGATAATTCGCGACGACCTAGA
>JAVCKW010353145.1:0-10743 GCA_034780715.1 Peltospira delicata | reverse complement strand
AATAAAAATGTATCGCAAATGTGAAGATATATCTTACAAATTTATTACAAGCAGACGACAGCAAATTCAATGTTAAATGCATGAACTGGACGTGAAAAACGAAACGTAACGGAATTTCAATCATAACGTAATTACAAGCATGTACGATATATTAATAATATATACAAATAATAACATCAATAATACTATTTCGATATTGTTTTATGGGGGATCGGTCGGACATTTTACCATTATAATAATCAATTAATTGCTATCGTCTAAAATAAGCATTTTTACAATGACATGACCAATGAAAAATAAACCTACAGAACTCTCCCAATGCCCTTCGTGGAAGCAGCCATTCTGTTTCATGCACCTCTCTTTGTTGTATGTTACGCTTCTTTGTAACGCATGTCCGGATACCAGTTTAGTAAATAAGGTGAAGGTGAAATATTACAACATGACATAAGCAGAGTGGCAAGGTGCGACTATAATGTTTATTTACAGGTGGGAATCCCTCCGTAATCAAACACACCTATGAATAATTATTTTTTATAAAACTGTCTCAGGTAGTTATCTACAAGGGAAATCCTATCAGAAAGTTATAAAAGCAGAGGATTGAGTTGCGACCCAAAAGCCAAACTGTCCCAAGTCAAAGCAGTCTAATTCGTAAACTTATCAAATTCAAATTGAAAGGATAATACTGGAGTTATAGCAATTAGTGATATATAAGAACTGATTTATTAATTTTTAAGTACTTAATAGTCTTATTAAAATATATTGTGATATCTGCAGTAGGGAGTTGGTCAAAAAGTAAAGTGACTTTTAAAAAACTACTTTCAGGTGAGTAGACTTGTCACATGGTGGTAGTGCATTAAGAATTAAATGAACGACACCAACCTGTTATTTAACATTTGGACATTTGTGAGCTCTTTTTGAGGCTAGAATATTGTTTAGTCGAGTTTCAAGTCCCAAATTAGTTTTAAATTGTATTAGGGTTAGTTTTAGTGTGTGATTGACTATACAAGCAAGTCTTTCCAGAATGCTAAGTATTACTAAGAATCTATGGCGAATAGTTTATTTGTCTGTGATAAAACATGTTTTATCAAACTGAATTTTAAACATAAAATTTCCCTTTTTTCTTTATTTTAGGTGATGAAAGGAAGGATGTCTGCCGAGGGGAGACAGTACAAGAAACCTTCTCAACAGGAGATTTACCGCGATGCTGCCAGAATTGTGGATGAACTTTTGTGTTCTCGGTTGGACAAAAACGGAATTGGCAATCTCCATGGCAACATGGCACGCACCACCAATTACCAGGTTGCTTCAGCGGAGAATGTTATATCGGATGAAGTGGCCGATGCAGATGAATGCAATGATGATGATGAACATCTTGTTAGATCACAGACAGCACCCTCTTGGTTCAAGTGGGACTTCAAAGGAAAAGAAAAAAAAGTTAAAAAATCCAGAAGTCGGGCAGGTAGCAAGTCGAAGAAATCATCGCAAGATGCTGATAACAAACAGTCAAATGTTGAGATTGTTATTCCTGAAAGGGGACGCACGGGAAGCAAGTCGAAGAAACACCAAGAAGGAGAAGATAGACACTCAAGGGATGCACCAACCCCTCCCGCTTATTTACATGAAAGAATTAGATCGGGAAGTAGTTTAAAGAAACACGAAGAAGGAGAGAGTAAACAAACTGGAGTTGCACCTCCTCCACCACCCTCTCCCCCCTCTAGGTCTGAGAGTGGGGCCAAAGGTGATTACAGATCGAGTGATAAGCATTCCCAGTATGACACAAATGTTGAAAGAAAATCCAGCATGTCGCAGAAAAAGAAAGCTGGTTCAACTCTTAATGGTTACCTCTCATCTTCGGAAAGTGACGGGGAGGGGAAAAGTAAAAAATCGACATTGTTAAGACGGAAGAAGAGTTTCTTTAAGAAAGCAAAAGAACGATTTATGAACACTTTTCACCGAGATGAAAAGTCTGACGATGATGATATTTGTATTCACGGGCCAGAGAGAGAGAAGAAGAAGAAACGATGGAAGCATAAAAAAGACACCCATTTGGAAATGGTGTCAGGGGGTAATGTGAGTGGAAATGCGACAGTGCATGCTGATGATGATCTCGATTTGAAGATGAAAGACATGGAAGATGGAGGAGAGCGTTCAGTAGATCATGATGTGTCACTCAGGAGGAATTCCGCTGGCAAGCGATTTCTGAATACCGTACGCAAGTCATTCCGATTGAAGAAACGGAGCGATATGCCAGGTTTGTACTGAAAAATGAATAAGTTTTTTAAAGTGATTTATTAATTATTATTATTATTTTTTTTTTAAATTATTATTATTATTTTTTTTTAATTATTATTATTATTATTTTTTATATTTTATTTTTTTATTATTATTATTTTATTATTATTATTATTTTATTATTATTATTTTTTTTTCATTATTTTTTTTTTATATAAGAAAAAAGCAAAACAACAAATTCATGAACATCACATTGAAAATCGACACAGCACAGTTCTTACAAACCTACAAGAGTATCAGTAAGTTACTTGGAAGAGATGCTGTAAAGATTGAATGAAAATTAATTCTTTTATACAGTCTTAAGATCATTATACAGCGACACCCATCAAAACCAGACATCCATAGGTCCAAGAGGGGTTTCTGGTTAGAGGGGTTCAGTTTAGTGTTAAAAGAAATATGGTTAACTGAGGGTCGGGTTTTGAGGGGTTTAACTGTATAAGTATATATAAAAAGGTTTAAACAGTTTTTATATCTTATATGGAGATACTGTGTTATTGTGTGTATGTTATTTTTAAAAAATAAAGTAATTAAGCATTGTCTAAAACATTATTAAAGTAATTTAGTTATTGTAACTGGCCACACACATTAGTTACAAAAACACTTAAGTAGCTTAAATGTCATAAATAGACAAACTTAATTATTATTTTTATTTTATTAATTTTTTTACCCAAATTCGGGGTTCTCATTGGACTCTCAATATTTTTATATTAGGGGGTCATTTGAGCTTTTATCTAAAAGTTGAGGAGTCCCATTAACAAATTTTAAGATAAAACTAAATAATCAAGAGTCTATTCCAAATTTCTTGCTTCAAAAGACACTTTTCAAGGGTCAGTGAGATCCCTGATTGTCTAAAAATGTATAAGAATAATTTACTTATTGAAACCTGACCTCACACATGACAAAAACACATAAGTAGCTTTAATGTCGTAAATGGAAAAACTTAATTTTCATTACTTAACTGTTTTTACCCAATTTATTTTTACTTACTTGTCTTTTCACTTTAAAACTCCTTGTTGTGACACCCAATAGCCGATTTATTTTTTGTGCTGGGGTGTCGTTAAACATTCATTCATTCATGTCTCTTTGAACAGCATCACACTCCACTGAGCCCGTTTCGACAGATGAAGCAAGGGATTTCTCCCGGAGTTCCTCAACCCCCGATGATCGTACTGGCCTTCTCGATCGACCTGTTGCTCAGGGTCTGGGAACCGAGCAGAGAAAACCCTCCGTCAATCGGGGCAACAATCAACCACAAGTCCAGCCGGTCAGTGTAAAGCCAGGCCCGAACAGACAGTGTATGACAAAGATATCCGAGGAAGATGTGTACAGCGATGGACAGTATGTTAAAACGGACGACGGTTTGTGGGAAAAGAGCCGGTCACTGCAGAAGAGAGAGGGATTCGTGGGTCAGGAGTCCATAGAGGTGGATGGACATGGCGAAGATGAATCTGATGGTAAGATCAAAGGTGCTGTGGGTCGTACTGATCACACAGCAAGGCTTCTTATAAAAAATAAAAATGAAATACTTGCCATAAAGTCAATAGATACGAAAATTCATTGGCCATGCCAACAATTTCCTATGATACTGTATTCTCAATTTTCACAAGATGTAGATAGAGCCAAATGTTTCTCAGGCAACAATAGAAAACATTTTTAAAAATTGAAAAAAAGAAAGAAAGAATTTACATTATGTATTGTTATGTGATGTGTTTATTTTTCCACATCACCCTCAGTTAAATTTTCACAAAATGTTGATAGATCAGTGTATTTCTCAGGTGACAATATAAAACATATATTAAAAAATACCCAAAGTAGTTCATTGTCTGTTGGTGTGTAATATATCTATGATGTGTTATTCTGTAGCAATCACTGCTAAGTTTTTACGTGAAGTGGATAGAACAGTGTGATTCTCAGGTGACAATATACAAAAATATATAAAGACGCCCAAATCAGTTCATTATCTGTTACGTTCCGTAATATATATGTATATATATGATAGATTTTTCGATATTAAACTCAACAATGTTTTAACAAGAAGTGGATAGATCAGTGTTTGTCGGATGACAATATAAAAAAACAAAACAAAAAACCCGAAAATATTTCATTATCTATTGCCATGTAATAAATGTATTTTTCCATATCGCACCTGCAGGTAAAAGCCCTCAAGACGAAACCAAACCTGAAGACCAGGGTGTTCCATACGATCAGAAATCGGATGCAGAAAAGGAGGAGGTAATCACGAAAGTGGTTCAGAAACTGATTGAAATTGGAGACAACATTGCGATACAGTCACATTCCGACAGCGAGGCTCGAAACCGTGCCTCACCTCAACCTCAACCTCAGCCAAACACTGCAGGAGCTAGTGCTCCAGGTAAAGTAAAACATACTTGAAGATACTGTATTTTTTATTTAAACATTTAGAAGAGAAGATCAAGTTTTGTTTTAACCAATGGATCCATACAGTTAGTAACACAGTCATTTTGATGCTGTTGCTATCTACCCTTCTACGCACTAATGTATGAATTTTTGTAAGTATATAGCGGGTTGCTAGAGATTTCAAACATATGCTAAGATGCAGGATTTCTGTCTTGGCTTGTTCCAGATGCTTCCAAACTGGCTTTCTCCGTCTTTGTTGTTCAGGAAAAGTATTTTCTCATTGTCACAGTAATGCTGTAACGATACACTGTCTGAAATTGTTTCATTATTTAAACATTTATAAGAGAAGACCAAGTTTTGTTTTA
Organism: Peltospira delicata; assembly: GCA_034780715.1. NCBI lineage: Eukaryota > Metazoa > Mollusca > Gastropoda > Neomphalida > Peltospiridae > Peltospira > Peltospira delicata. Next base: position 5,710 of record JAVCKW010353145.1, on the reverse strand, counting down.
ACCAATGGATCCATACGGTTAGCAACACAGTCTTTTCATTGCTGTCGCTATTTAGGTCAAGCACTAATATACGAATGGCGGGTCACTAGAGATTTCAAACATATGCCCAGGTGCAGGATTCTTGTCTTGGCTTTTTCAGATCTTTTCGAACTGGCTTCCTTCATCTTTAGTTGTTCAGGAAAAGCCTTTTCTCGTTAGCATACGTAATCGCATTATTAAAAAGATCACAAATCTTGACTACTTTTCTGCTACAAACAAAATGGTGACAACTCTTATAGATTATGTTGTAGACTATATCCATTGATAGTGACAACTGACAAGTGTCAGAGTAATGTTGTTAATTTTATAAGAAACATACCACAATGTCAAGGTTCTTATGACCCATCTCGATTTTTGGCACTTGGTGTTAAATATTTCTGCCCAGGAAATAATAAAAGTTCCCCCAAAATGTTTTGTTTACCATGCCTTGGCAGATTGCTAGAGAAAACACTTATCATAACACAGGGTCACTATTTAAAGTTATACAGCACAGTCTTTATTTTGTACATCCTTTTTAAAGTTGCAAAGCACAGTTCTTGTTAAAGTAATTTTATAAATTTATTTGGTTTTCACTACAGGTGATGATGCACTGTCAGCTCTGGAAAGGGAAATTCTCATGTGTCTCAGAGTTGGAGGTGACAGATTGTCAGAAACTGTGAGTATTTTACTTTTATTTCACATTTTAGTGGCTCTCAGTAGACTAGTGGTGAACACACTTGCCTGACACGCAGTATGTCCAGGGTTCATACAGGTCATGGAAAGTCATGGAAATGGTATATGTAATTTTCCAGGCCTGAAAAGTTACCTAATTTTGATTTTGGTCATGGAAAGTCACGGAAATTGAAAATCTATTTTTATCTGTTTGTTTAAATCAGGTTGTAATTTAAATGTAATTACGTAATTTATAAGCAATCTACAATTTTGTGTATGTGAATATATCTAAAATTCCAATGTAAAATATATCAAAGATTTCAATGAATGAATGCTTGTCACATAGTAATACATAAATTGTGATTACACCTGACTATTACACAGTCGATCTGAGATCAATCCTTGTCAGGTTGCAACTAAGGTTTTTCTAAATATAACTGTTAATAAAAAATATGTGAGTGGAAATTACATCTGCATCCTGATTATCTAAAAATAAAAAAATATAATTTAAGGTTTGTTGTTAACTGTATTTATTACTAAACCACTGGACTAGTATGTCTTAGAATTTACTATTTATAAATTGTTAACACAGCCAGTTAGACTTGACCGAACCTGCTATTACTAGACCACTGGACTAGTATATCTTAGAATTTACTATTTATAAATTGTTAACACGACCAGTCGGACTAGACCGAACCTGCTATTACTAGACCACTGGACTAGTATGTCTTAGAATTTACTATTTATAAATTGTTAACATGACCAGTCGATTAGACCGAACCTGCTATTACTAGACAACTAATATGTCTTAGTCCTACTGCCTCGGACTCAGCCACTGGCCATGCCAGAGACTGACCCCGCGAGCGGGCGTGTCTGAACCTTCAGTGGATGTAGACACTTAAATGTGTGTCCCTGTCCCTAGTATGTCTTAGAATTTAGTGTTTATAAATTGTTACTGCTTACTACTGGGAAATGTCATTCGGATGTGCCTTAATTTCGAACCCTGATTTGATTTTTTATTTTAATTATTTCTTACAGATGGAGGATCCGACTGCTGGCCTGGTCCAAGAAGCGAAACAATCTGTCTATGACCAGTTCACTCAGACGATTCGTCGCACTGTGGGGGATGAAGTTAGCTGGCACCAGATGGCGTTGGTGTTCCACGCAAGTCGTACAGCGTTCAATATGGTTGGCGTGGGAACGGAGAAGGCGCAGCGACTCAAAGATCTCACGATTAAATACGTCATGGACAAGTGTGCATCGTTTATTTACGAACAGGGAGGCTGGGTAAGTAGTGAGTTATATGTAGGACTTATTAACCTTCTGACTACTTAATTATTTTTTTGTGAAAAACGGTGTTAGTGGATATACAAATAAAAAGTTTTCGCTTATTTACTGAATTAAAAATTAAATAAAAACATAAAATAATGGTCATATATGAATTGGTACGACATATTTTCAAAGTTTTTTTTCATGTTTAGGTTACATTTTATGTCAGTTAAAAATTTTCAAAATTGCCCAATTTTTTTGACAAAGTCGGCTTTACATTAGAATCTAGATGTCTGGAAAATCATCCATTATTACAAATCCATGTACTTTGTTGATTCCAAACCTTTTCTGTAAACAACTATCTTTCGTCGACCATTTCACAATTTTCAATGTGCATAAAACGATAAAATTTACCATCAAAATAGCTGATTAAATCAGAGATTGTTATATTCCACCATTACTGTCAAACGAAAATACCCAAAGAAAATTGCATTTTTAAATACAAATATCTAAATAATTTTGAAAGAAAAACGAAAACAAACCATGCCACCAAACCCCAAAATCAGATTAAAGGGACACATTATGTTTCGGCAAACATCTATCAGTGTTCATGACATTGAGCAAGATATCTCGCCTGCAGTAGTCAAAAGGTTAAGAAACAGAATGCAGAAGAAGAAGAATATGTAGGGCTGGAGGTGTTTGTGTTATTGGTAGAGAGAGAGGGGTTAGGGGAAGGGAGAGAAAGAGATGGAGGGTGAGAGAGGGGAAAGGAGCGAGATAGATTGAGGGGGATGGAGAAATGGACTGAATGGAATACAAATGTATTTACACACAGACAGAGAGAGAGAGAGAGATGGAGATAAATTCATTTTTTTTTCCAAACTTTTATCTGTTATTAATATGAGCAGGATTACAAAAAAAGAATAGTGTGTTTTTTAACAAAGAACTTCAACACATTTTATCCATGGTTTTGTGGTGTCAGATGTATGGTTGTGACCATTATAGTGAGGCTGGCTCATGGTGAAATAACCCTTATTCCTGTTGAAGTGATAATTAAAGTGAGACAACTGAGCATGGAATAGTTTAAAACCAACTTAATATTTAACTAAATGGTAGCTTTTGTATTGGATTTTTTTTATTTATTTACAAGATTAAATATATAAATAATTGTTTTAAACAATATTTTATTAGCCAGATGTTAACAGTAACAAATTGATGAACTGTCTATGAGCTAAGAAGCTTAAAGACAAAACGGTGACAGTGGATATATGTTAAATTCATTATTGCATATGGTGGTACTGGGTTCTCACTGGACTCTCAATATTTTTATATTTTGGTGAGGGGGGTTCTTTGAGCTTTTTAAAATGAAATTCGGGGAGTCCCATTATAGGATTTTAAGATAAAACTAAAAAACCAAGAGTTCTGTTGAAGTTTCATGTTTCAAAAGACACTCTTCAAGGGTCGGGGAGATCCCTGGTGGTAACTGTATTAGGGAATAACCTATTTGTTTATTTATTTATTTGTTTGTTTGTTTGTTTATTTGTTTATATGTTTGTTTATTTGTTCATTTATTCACAGGAGAGTGTGGTCAGTGAAGACTCAGACTTGGATTGAAGTTTCAAGTTGGTGATGAATACAGAACCAAGAAACAGTGATACAGATAACACAGGGTTCCACGTAGCAGGTCGGAAATTCGAGTCATCATGACTCACAGGGGTTCATTTTGAGAGTCGAGCATTCACAAACAAGAGTCATCTATTCAGGGCTTCTAGAATGTTTCTAAATATTACTTGCCATGAAGTCAATAAATATGAAAAATCACTGGGATTTACTGTAATTCTGTAATTATCTACTGGCCTACAACTAAAACTAATTGGCCATGGACATTGGGCCAGTGTAATCTAGAAGCCCTGTCATTTATGATACAAATGTAAATATATAGAATTGACTGAATTGGAAATGTTTTGCAACAAAATTGATGCAAACAGATTTTATTTATGAGTACTTTGTATTTTAGTTTAATATCAAATCAAATATGCAACATTCCTGGGTCATATAAAACCCTGATAATAATGGTGAACATTTTTGTGGTGGTGGTGATAGATAAGATAAAAAAAAGTAAAGATGATTATTGGTGGTGTTACTGCCTTGATAACCACGTTGAGGAATACACAATTTATTAAGTGTTCACTGAACAAATAAAACTTTATTGCAGGGTAAATGTTATGCATTACAAGGTTAATATGTATATAGGTAAAATTTATTGAAATGAAAATATTTTGTGTCAAAATTACTGCACGCTTATTTTAAATAGGAGTATTTTAGGTAAATAATGTATCATGTAAAACTGATAATAATGTGGTCATTGTGGTGGTGATGGTATAAAAAAGATTCATGATTATTGGTTGTGATAGTGCCATGATAACAATGTTAAAGGATCAAAGGATTCAATGTTCACTGAACTAACTGTATTTCAGCGTATTTTGATTACATGGTTAAAACATGGTTAAACCCATTGTTCCCAGTGTGTGGGGCAATTGGATTATTCAAGAGGCAATTAGATAATGGGTTATTAATAACTACAGTAAAACCCCTCAAAACCAGACCTTTAGTTAAGCGACACCCTCTCAAAACTGGCCATTTTACAGAGTCCCATGATTTACTTCAACACTAAAATGGACCCCTCTAAACTGGAAACCCCTCAAAACTGGATTTATTCATTGGTTACATTGATGTCTGGTTTTGAGGGGTTTCACTGTATATATTATATTATTTAAAAAAAAACAAAAAACAAAAACAACTATTTTCTTAGCTGTGCAAGGGGAGGGGACAATAAAGATTTTAGAGGTGCTTCTGTTGGACATAGCCAAAAACGTTAGGGAACAAAAGTTGTTGACAGTATAAAACATATCATGGCCTTTGTTACACCAGTTGTGGAGCAGAAATAGCTTAGTGGATCTGCTAAGAGGGATTGATACACTGACCCACCCCACCTTGGGTGGACTCTACCACACCAAAACTGGGCTCTACCACACCAAAAGTGGACTCTGTTACACCAAAAGTGGACTCTGTTACACCAAAAGTGGACTTACCACACCAAGAGTGGACTCTACCACAAAAAATTGCACTCTCCCAGACCATGAGTGGACTCTACCACACTAAAAGTGGATTATACCACACTAAGAGTGGACTATACCACAACAAAATTGGACTCTATCACTCCAAAAGTAACCAAAAGTGGACTCTACCACATCAAAAGTGGACTAAAACACACAATGAGTGGACCCTACCAACTAAGTGTGGACTATACCACAAAAATGTGGACTCTACCACACCATGAGTGTATTCTACCACACCAAGAGAGGATTTTACCACACCAAAAGTGGACTCTACCATACCAAGAGTGGACTCAACCACACCTAGAGTGGACTGTACCACACTAAGAATGGACTCAACCACACCTAGAGTGGTCTCTACCACACCAAAAGTGGACTCTACCACACCACAAGTGGACTGTACCACACCAAGAGTTTTCTTGATGACATCACCATGAAATACTTGTTAATTACAGATCTCAACAGTGCCTGTGTTCATACTGTGAACATTCCATCATATTTGTGTTCAGTTTTAAAGGTATACTATTAGCTGTAGCTTTTTGTACATATAGATTTTATTTGTAGATGTCAATGTTTTCTGGGTTATATAATTATATTAAAAAAAATTCATCTGTACATTTGTATTCCCTGCTATT
>JAVCKW010350924.1:0-10758 GCA_034780715.1 Peltospira delicata | reverse complement strand
TGTGTGTGTGTGTGTGTGTGTGTGTGTGTGTGTGTGTGTGTGTGTGTGTGTGTGTGTGTGTGTGTGTGTGTTTCTGTCCCATCTTTTAAACAAGTGCTTTAATTTAATCTTATCACTACTGCAATGTATTATTTGTTGATGTATTAGAGGTTTTTAATATACCTGTTCATCGATCCATGGAAATTATAATTTGGTAATAAATACGTTTGAACATAATAAGCATTGTTGTGATACTTTATTTAGATATTTTAGTTTATTTCTGTTGTTTGTGCAACTGATATGGTTTAGACAAAATACTACGTAGGCCCTATGCTATTTAATTATAATGACAATTTGAGAGTGATATAATCTTTTAACATTTAATTAAGTAGGACCTACTGAACATATTCTTTAAAACGGTTATATTGTTTGATATTAAGAAAGAAACCTGTTGCCGCAATTTGCCTACTTCTTCCGATAACCAGCAAGGGATCTTTTACATACACCATCACACAGACAGGATAGCACATCACAGCCTTTGTTATACTTGTTCTGCTCTGGCTGGAATGACACATAGCCCGACGACCCACAGCACCATGAGCAAAGGTTTTTACCTCCATTTTCTTAGAAATTATTATAATTCAGTTTCCGAACACTTCATAAACATTTAATTTAGCCTAATGTGACAGTAAATGCAGTATATGTTTCAGTTTCATTACACACACACACACACACACACACACACACACACACACACACACACACACACACACACACACACACACACACACAGTGGACACCAAACAAAACATTAGATAATGGCTGACGCACTCAACACATTTTATTTATGGTTATATGGCATCAGACACATGGTTAAGGACCATATTGATAGTCTGAATGGAAACCCGCTGCCGCCACATAGGCTATTCCTTCCGATAAGCAGCAAGATATCTTTTATATGCACCATCCCATAGACAGGATAGTACATACCATGGCCTTTGGCACACCAGTCGTGGAGCACTGGCTGGAACGAGATTAGATATAGAGAGAGAAAAAGAGAGAGAGAGTGAGAAAGCCAGCATGGAATCTTTTATATGCACAATTCCTAAGACTGGACAGCAAATATCACGGACGGTCTCTGTTACACCAGTAGAGCACTGAGTGGAACGAGACTAGCTTAATGGGAACCTAGACAAGTGACCGTTTAGTTACTATAGGACCACACCATTATGTAGAAAAGGAAAAGAGAAGAGTTTCATATAACGACGCACTCAACACATTTTATGTACTGTTATATGGCGTCAGACATAATTTTAAGAACCATTATGACAGTGACACATAAAAACCCTATACCGCCACATAATCTTTCTGATTAGCAGCAAGGGATATTTTATATATACCATCCCCATGACAGCAAAGCACATATCACAGCCTTCGTTATATCAGTTGTGAAGCTCTAGCTGGAACACGAAATAGCGACAGCAAAGCACATATCACAGCCTTCGTTATATCAGTTGTGAAGCTCTAGCTGGAACACGAAATAGCCAATGGATCGACCAGATAAGGGTGATCCGACGGCCAACTGCATTATGAGCGAAACATGTCTCTCTGAGTTACATCCCTCGTTACACCGGAACTTTGCCGAACATTCTGGAACGCAGTTAATAGCAGGTTTACCATCTGAAGAAAACAAGAAGGTGCAGTCAGCACATTTTATTTATTGGTATATTGCGTCAGACATATTGTTAAGAACCACCCTGAAGCCAGCTGCTGCCACATACGCTAGTCCTTCATATAAACAGCAATATATCTTTTAAATACACCATCCCATAGACAGAATAGCACATACCACGCCCATTGGTACACTAGTCGTAGAGCACCAGCTTCAACGAGACATAGCTCAAAGGGTCCACCATGTAGGACCGCATCATGAGCGAACTCTCTACCTCTGAGCTACGTCCCGCTCCTTTTGCCGTTGGATACAAATGTGATAGTGTTTGGCATGAAAATGATATGTGAATATTTGTCGTTTAGCGAATGTACTGTCAAATGGGAGACAACTGCTATTGTCTTCACTCACTGAAACTACAATTATGCAAACATAATTATTAGTCGTGTTGCACTAACGTCTATAAAATAGAAAGAAAGAAAGGAAAGATATTTGTTGAAGGGAGGTAGTTTTTATCTTTTTGTTTGTTGAAGGATTTAGGGTGTTGTCGGACTTTTTTCCGGAGGCGGGGGCGTCAATACCCAAATATAATCAAGTATAAATATAACAATAATTATTAAAATGTGTCCGTTATTTATAAATATAGACTAGACTTTTGTTGTTATTAATACTACTACTGCCACTATCACTACTACTAGTAGTACTACTACTACTTCTGCTACTGCTGCTGCTACTACTACTAGTACTACTACTACTTAGTTTATATCTAATTTTATATTTGTATGAAAAGGTAAAGGTGTGCATTGAATGCACAAATTCAACTGAACTAGTAAAAACTAACTCTACTACCGGGGTCTTTTAAATTATAATTTTAAAATTATTGCATTTTCATTCAGTCAAAACAGGTAAATACTTTTAATTTTTGTCTCATATAAACCTTTCTCTTTTTGTTTTCGCCGTTAAGGTTTTCTTAACAGTCTTCCTCAATAGATATAAACAACATTTCTAAACGATAAATTATAGAGAAAGTGCAACTGGTATATCTAAGAAAATGGGTCTGATCTTCTACATTACAAAGCTTACATAGTCTGTCTGTTGTAGGTATATGCCTCTTTCTATCTCAAGGCGATAGGTACTAATTCTTAGTTTAGTGAGCTGTCGTCTTAGATTACAGTTTGTAAGTTTTTCTAGATAGGTAGATAAAAGTGGTTTAACTGCACATTCAGATCAAGCTATTATGGCGCACGCCTGTTCTGGCCACACGCCCAGGAGAGGTTAGTGGTTAGTAGTAACCGTGTTAAGAGAAGAAGAGAGGTTGTGGTGGTCATTAGAAACTCGCTCTGGGTGGGAGTCGGTAATGGGATATGATCCCAATACCTGCCAGCCTTATTTTCTCAGACCGACGGCTTAGACCACTACGCTAAGTGTGCCCAGTAACTTCCAGTTTATTTATTTATGTTATCTACCAAGTTCACTTTTACAGGGTGTACTTGTTGTATTTTTCCCTACTTGTAGACTGTATTTAAAAAATGTTGTGTGTACTTTTTCAAACATTTCTGTTTCCAGTATATCATAGTTAAGAGTTTTTATTTTATTGGCCTGACTGGGTTTCAGATATTAATACTACGTCATCAACCCATAACAAGTGTGATATCGTTGGTAAGTGTTGATCTCCTAGAAAAACATTGAACATGGTTGGAATGAAACATGACAGTAATATTGATAATTTTGACCGGTATCGGGAATGTTTTGTTACACAATCGTCTTTCACATTCAAATATATGCATAACTGTGATTTTAATTTACTCGCCAATTGTCGCATTTAAAGCCTATTGATAAATGCTTACTGTATAGCGTAAACGAGATCAGCCATTATCTAATGAAAGTGGATGCGATATGTTTGTTCACTGTCAATGGTTACGCAACAGCCAATCACAATTACTGCGTATCACGTGGTCGCTTGTTTTCTGTTTCAAAGTGCTGCGTTAGTTTTGAATGGAAACAACTGACGCAGGGAACACAATGCACTGTTTGTGGCGGCATAGCCATAACTGGTCACTGGATTGAATGTTTGAATGTTTAAAATATTGCAGGGAGTGCATCTTTAATATTCTTTAATACTATTTCCCACTACCACCCTTTTGTTCATTCCTTCCTTGTTCACAATTAATAATTATTTTAAAAACAAATTAATTAAAACAATTTAATTATTATTTTTAAAATCAAAATCAAAAATAAAACAGAGGAAAAAGGTAGGGGGGACACATGTACCCTGGAGTAAAAGAATATCATCTCTCATTCTAGTAATATATATATATATTAGTCTAAAATTGTTTCGATTTTTTTTTCAGTGACGTATAACATTAAAACAAACCACATAAAACATTGAAAGACGAGCACATATCTCTACTATGCATACCGTATCACATTGTAAATATTTAAGGAATTATAATTGGATAAGATGGGTAATAATGTCCAAGAATTGAATTTGTTTGTCTGCACACAGCTGCTAGCCTGCTGATGTAATTCCTTTATTATTGTGGATACTTGTTTTGCTGTTCCTGAACCTGGGAGTTCAAATGGCATATAAAGAAAGTGTTTTAAGTATTTCCCCTGTTTTCTTCTTTTTTTAGTTAGCAGTCTTGATATCCTAACTCTTAATGTTTTCTTATAGCTGACCTCAGTGTTCAGAAATGTACAAAGATACTTATTATATGATAAAAATCTGTATTTCAACAAATCCATATGAACACATAATTATAGCATTGTGAAAAATCGTGAAAGGGATAACCATAGACACAGTCATTAATTTTATTCAAGTTCATATCTTATTTCATTTTCACCTCTTACATCCTTTATTGTGTTACAATTTGTTTTTTTGTGTTAATATGTTAAACAGGTTGTGCTGATAGAGGCCCAGCCTAGTCGTTGAGCTACTGGCTTCTGAAACTAGTTTATTCTTTACTAGAGGTGACTAATGAGGTCATTCCAACCACCCCAGAGGTCAAATCAATATTGTAATATTATTAATACATCTAATAAAACATTTACCACACAATATATATTTCATATTACAGTAAGCATAGATTTCCTAGATAAGCAATGTTTAATATTATCCTCAAATTAATAATATATTTTTAAAATTAATAATAATAATTTTAAAATGTTTTAATTAATTAATTAATTAATAATAATAAAAAATAAAATATTAAAATATGTTGTTTTGTTTATTTAATATCATGAAAACTTGGAAAAGTAACAATTCATTTCTTTATTAATATTATTAAATAAAATCAGCATACATGACAAACATTATCATAATGCAGCTTAAAATTAGCAATAACATAACTCAAATACAATAATAATTAAAAGTATTTATCTATTAATTTAATATACAGGTTGGGTCTTAAAAAAGCTTATCCTCTTTTTTATGTTTCCACCCAGAAAAGAAATAATAATAAAAATAGTGTCACGAAAAAGTGTACATTTTTAATCAAACAAATATTATCAAAGCATTTACATCACAGATAGGTAAAAAAAAAAAGAAGAGAGAAGCTTTAATCAGAAAAACAATACTTCATTTGGTGCCCAACAAGATGTATAATATTTTTAAAATATTACATATAATTATAATCATCAGTTTTGTGAATATGACCCCTGATGGTTATAATTACATGTATATGTAAACAGTGAAAACGGTGTACGGTACATTTTTGTCTGATCATTGGCAGAAATTAGAGTTTCTCACATCATGGACCAGTGGTAAGATGTTCATATAAGTTTATGTTCTAAACGTTCTTTTGTGAATAAGGCCCCAGGGCTGGATTCAGGAGTTTTGTAAGGAGAGGGTGCTGGACAAAAAGGGGCAGTTGATGAATATCTTTCTGTGACAATATTCCCTTTAAAGTATGTTCCATTTATAGTTTTAACATTTAGAGAAGATACATCCTGTAATCCTGTCACAGAATGTCATTTATAATCAATATTTTGAAAAATGAACTTCTGTAAATATGCAGTATTGTGCCTTTTATTGATAATCAATATTTTGAGAAAACAAAGTCCTGTAAATATGTGACAGTATTGCTCTACATACATTTATAATCAGTATTTAGAGAAATGAAGACCTGTAAATCTATGACAGTATGTCTTTAATGTGTTCCATATCTAATCAATATTTAAAGACTATAAATCCAGTAAATCTGTAAGAGAATGCCTTTAATCGGTTAGGAAAGGGATACATATTGATAAATGATAGCTTCCAGTGTTTTATTATCAGTGGGAGTACGTGAACATGTTCAGTACTTCTGATGTGAAACATTGCAACAAATTCTGTATTGTTTATCTATAAAGTCTTAAAACAATATTTATGACTATTTAACGCATCACAATATATGATAGCATGTTAGCACCAAGATGATAAATGACAACAGTTGCAAACGTACAAACCTATATACATTCATTCATTCACACAAACACATAAGAAAAAGCAAAATAAAAATAATTTTTGTTTTACATTAATCAGCATTTAAGACAGTTTTACGATGTCATAATATAAAAACTCCATTAAAATATTAAAATAATACTCTTGGTAGGTTAAAAGCAATAAATATGAATAAAATCTGGTGGGAATGGAGATGGAGACATTCAATCATTTTGTTCTTCATTACCTGACAACCACCTGTCTGCTAGCCATGGATTAAATTGAAATAATCTTGATAAAACATTTAATTATAATAAAACAATTATTTGAGAAAGGTTGTCAGCTTCCTTTGCACATGCATGACTTTGTGCTCTTCCAGTCTCTCAATATGAATGATTCTTTCGGTTCTGAAAGAAGAAAAAATCACATATAAAATCCTAGATATTTTTATGACAAATATAAAACACAAAAATGTTAACACGTGCAAGGCTTTTTGATTATGGTAGCACTACTGCCCTGGCTGGTGATTTTCAATGCAGGGCTAATAATTAACTGCTGTGGCCCTGCCAAATGGCTAGTGAAATTTTTTACAGATTTATTTTTGGTGTTATTCATTGTTTAAGTCTCAATTCTTGAGTATTTAAAGCTCTAGCTCATCCTTATAGATATTGGTTTTTGAAAATCACTGATACCATGGCTAGTGATTTTTAAAGAAAACACACACACACACACACACACACACACACACAGACACACACACACACATTTTAAAATTTTATTTTTAATATGCAAGTGCGAATAGAATCAAATATGTGTTTTTGGAAAATGTGATCAAAACATAAGATGTTCATTTCAAATTTAATACACCAAGTGTGACGACAGAAACAGAAGTTTTATTTCACAATGCACTTGATACATTTTATCTATGGTTATATGGATTCAGAATCAAGTAGCATTATAATAAGAGAGGAAACCTGCTGCCACATATTTTATATGCCCTATTCAACAGACAGGATAGCACATACAATGGCCTTTGTTGCATTTGTTGTGAAGCACTGGCTAAAACAAGATATAGCCCAATGGGTGATATAGAAAAAAGGAATCACAGAATGACCAATACTCACCTTCAGATGCTAGCCTTTCTACAGACTCAACATAGTCCTTGGCAATCTGTAGGAACAGCTCGTCTAGAAAATAAAACTATTGTGTAAACCATTATGCCTAATTCTACATACCAGAGAGACTTTGAGGGACTTGTCAAGGATAAAGTATGAATGATGGATGATGCTTAATGACTCTGCAGAACAAAAAAGAAAAGAAGATTGGCTATTAGGTGTAAAATTAAATAATAAAGTTTGTCATTGATAAATTTGACATTTTAAAACTTTAATTAGCTTCAAATGAAAATTCAGTGTTTTAGACTTATACAAAAGATACCCACTTATGTTTTTTCCCGTCTTGCTTGACGTCTCATATAATGCAGCCATAACATCTGAAAATACAAATTACTACTGTACTGTCACCTTAAATCAGCAGACCTTCTAGTATTTTAATATTTAATCATTTAAAATAAATCACTAGTAATGCATAAACTACTGACAACAGAACTCTGCTCTCCTTACACCAGTTTGGGCTATGTTTCATTCCATCCAGTACTCCACAACTGGTGTACCAAAGTCTGTGATATGTGCTATCCTGTCCATGGGATGGTGCATATAAAAGATCCCTTGCTGCTTTACAGAAAGAATAGCATATGTGGTGGCAACGGGTTTTCTGTCTGATGACATATAACTCTAAATAAAATGCATTGAGAGCATTGTTAAATAAAACACTTCTTCTTCCCTTTCTTACACCAGTTGTTCAATTTTACAACAAACACAGCACTTTGGACATGGGTTGTAAAAGATAAGCACCCTAAAATATATACTTTGACTGGTTGAGCACAGAACAACTTGACAAGCGATCAGGTGAAATGATGCTATTTTAATTCACCGTTACTTTGAATAAACATAAATACATACATATGAAATGTCTGCCTACTGTTTTTCCTCCATTATAAAAGCATGTTGCAAACTTAAGTACTGACTGGGTCTTTGTAACAACTTAGGAAGAATGACTATCAACTTTTTCTGTGCGAGAAAATGAAGTGAAAATTAGTTTAAATTTTCGGGAAAATCCCTGAATCTAATTCCTATGGGAGCAGGGTGTGGCTGAGAGGTAGAACATTTGCTCAGAGTGTAGTATGTCATTGGATCAATCCCACCTGGTAGACCTATTGGACTAGGTCACATTCCAGCCAGAGCTCCACAACTGGTTTAACAAACAGGCATGGGAATTGCAAAAAGTGCCTGGGGAGCACACAGACTGGAAACTTAGGTCCAAGGACTGCTTATTATTTTCAGCTGTGAATTGTGACCAAGCTGGGGCATAAATATCTTAGAATTCTCATGCCTGGAAAAAGACCATGGTATTTGCTATCCTATCTTGCTACTTATTGGTTACCTAAAGCAAATTTGAGACACTGAAAATGAAAATACAACTATCAAAATATTTATTTTGGGCCACCATACATTTGAAATGAGTGTAAAGCCTGGATGTAGTAATGTTCGTACCATCTGCTAGAGCTTTCGCTGCTTGTTCGTCCACCCGCCTCTGATCGGGGTCGGCCTCGATTAGATCACACTTGGTGCCACACAGGTAGATCTTACACGACTGGAGGTACACCAAAATAACAAGCATACATTTACGATAGGATCAAAACACATACAAAAAGTTTTTTCACAACTTAACACTCATACAAATTTTAAACAAACTTCTGAAATATATTTGGCTTAAGAATCCAAAAACACAAAATATTTATAAATTATATATAAACTCTAAATAACAACCTAACTGCATATAGCATAAGATTCAAAATAGAAGTGTTTTACATCATATAACATTCACTTTTCTCTCTCTCCTGATCTTTCTTACCCCTCTCTCCCTCCCCCATATCTATTATCTACTTCTTTTCTTTCTTTCTCTCTCTCTCTCATCTGTACCTCTTTTTTTCTCTCCCTCTCCACCCTTTCATCTTCATCCACTCTCTCTCTCTCTCTGTTTATGTGTCTCTTTAATTCTCTGTCTCAAACAGTCTCTGTTTCTCTTCCATCTCTCTCTCTCTCCCCCCCTCGCTCTACCTCTTCTTTAGCCTGGAGCTCCCCGATCCAGAATCGAGCGCGATCAAAGCTTGACTTGTCTGTGAGATCAAAACACAAGATGGCGGCTGCTGCTCCTCGGTAGTAGATTCGACTCATCGCCTCGTAACGCTCACTGCCAGCGGTGTCCTGAACAGTTACAGTAGTGTTAGACTTATAGTACAATGAGAGAGAGAGAGTGAGAGACAGACAGACAGACATATAATTATATAAAGAGAAAGAGAGTTAGATTTATATTACAATATCATAATTCAACCCCGAGAGAGAAAGTGAGAAAGAGATTTATATCACAATTTAAAACAAACAGATAGAGAGGGAAACAGAATCAGAGAGATGTACTTTATTTAACGATGCATTTGTCACAATAGTGCTGTATAAAAGAATAAATATAATTAGATTTCTATTACCATTCAAAACAGAGATGGACAAGAACAGAAAGAGAATGAAACAAGTGAAAGAGATTTTAAACAAATGTTTGTAATGGAAGGTCTTTGCAATAGTCCATATTAGCAAAGTTCCTCTGTTCATCTATTACATTTCGAAACTGATGCTATGGCTTACCCATATTCCAAGAGTTAGTGTTCTTTTACCAATCTCCACTTTCTTAGCTCCAAATGCTGCTCCAATTGTCTAATAAAAATAATAAAATGATATATATAGAGGATTTCCTGCAAATATGGAAAAACGGATGGAATTACAGAATTTAGTAACAAACGGAATTCCCGATTTAAAAACATAATTATTATTTTACTAATTTTATTTCTGTTATCTTATTTATGAAGGATCATAGTAAATATTTATGGTAGTTCTGAAATACACTACTGACAAAGAAAGCAGCATAGCATTCTGTAGGCATATGTGTACAATTTATAACTACAGTTGAAACTGTTCACCCTTGGGAAGTTACTCTTGCTTGACAAAAGCACGAGTCTAGCCACATGTGACTGTTTACAAGGTGTTTTTTTCATATATATATTATGTAGTATTTTAAATAAGAATAAACATGTATGAATAGTTGTAGAATCCTGATTATATATCAAAAGATTTCTAGAACAAGCAATTGCTATATTTATAAACAGTTTTTTCCTGTTATGAAAAAAGAAAGAAAATTGCACGCTTTCGCTGACTGGCACAATTTTGTTAATCTTTGGGCATATTCATGAACTGTACGGAGGCAATCATTTTTTTTACAATCACGTTATTTGATTTTTCTTCCATGAACAAAAACCTAAACGCCGCTGGACATTGCCGATATTGAAAGTGACACCCAATGCAAGATTTACAAAATAATGTTCAGAGTATTAATATTAAAACATAAATTTGTGTAATTTATAATAATAAAATACGATACAAATTATAAAATAACAATAAAAAAAGGAGAAAAAAAAAACAGAATTCACAAAAATCTTAAATAGAATTTGGTATATTCTGAAACGGAAAATCTTCCTCCCTCCCTTCATCTCTCTCTCTCTCTCTCTCTCTCTCTCTCTCTC
>JAVCKW010349814.1:0-10769 GCA_034780715.1 Peltospira delicata | reverse complement strand
AAATTAAATTATAAAAGTTAGAAAGCATGTAAAATAAATATATTAAACAGGTAATTCTATTGTACATTTGTTATCCAGTTTAAAATGACCTCTAAAGAAAAGTAATAATAGAGAAATAAAGACAAAAATAAAGAAAGATAGAAATAAAAAAAAAAAAAATTAAAGAAAAATAAAGGAAAAATGAAAGAAAGAAGGAAAAGGAAAGAAAGAAGGAAAGAAAGAAAAAATGAAATAAAGAATGAATGTCACATAAAGAAAGAAAAGAAGAAAGACTGAAATACAAAAGAAGGAACTGAAAGAAAAAAAGAAAAGAATAAATAAATAAAATATAAACTGTAAGTAGGACCACTAAATATAAATAAAGAAAGAATGTCATAAAGAAAGAAAAGAAAGAAAAGAAGAAATAAAAGAAAGAAGGAAACAAGAAGGAAACAAGGAAAAGAAAAGAAAACTGAAGTATTAAACTGTAAGTATCACCACTGACCTGGTAGTGGACTGCTGTAGGTGCTAGTGGCTCTGCCCTGGGAGGGTGACGCCGCTGACGAAAACACCCCCCGGCTCGTCCCACTGATCTGAATCACCTGGGCGTGCTGGGCGGGCGACAAGGTGCCAGTCTGTGCCTGGCCCGGGGTGGGTGAGTCTGCGTGGAGGGTGATCTTGGCTCCGAGTCGCATCTGGTCGATGGTGAGCTCAGCTAAGGCGTATTTGGACAGCAGGCTGTCGTAGTCCTTCTGCAGCTGCTGCACCAGCTCCGTGGCTTGTTTCCGCTTGGCGAACTCCTGCCGCAGCCGCACCGTCATCTCCCCTGGGGGGCGGTCCCCCTCCCCCACCCCCTCCCCGCCGTCCTCCATCGTCATTCGCGTTATCTGTGATATGGACATGTGTGTTGGTTTCACTGGGCCACTCTGACCCGATATGTTGGTCGTGCTTTTGCTTTTCAGTTTGTACCCCTGGTTGTCATCTGCAGGAGCTGGGGTTGGTAGAAGCCGTTTAGGCCCCTTCTCGGAAGATTTGGAGCTCTTGCTGTGTTCAAAGAAGCTTTCTTCTGATTTGGCTTTTGAGAGTTTTTTAGATCCCCCAGACCTGGCTGTGCTGGGTCTCGACTGGGTGTCAGAAGCTGTGGACAGAAAGCTTGCTGAGGACGAGGGTCGAGATTGTGAGGCAGCTTCTCTGTGTTGTGACTCTCTTCCAGATTGCCGTGACGACGGCGATTTATTTACCTCCTGTCCACTAGTTGGCCCATCCCTGTTGAAACTCTCCTGCTGAGTGCTGTGGACACTGCCCTGACTCGATCTCCTGCTGCTGTGATTGGAGTAAGGTGTGACAGACTGAACTGAGGGGGTGTTCACCTTCGAAGACGGAACTAGGCCGCCGGTTATTAGAAATATCTCATCTTCGTCGCCAGATCGCTGGAATATCCCAGGATCATCCCCAGACTTGTGGTACAAGCCTTCAGTGTCAATCTCCCTCTGCTGGTCACCAAAAGCCGATGAATCAGTCACTCGGTCTATGAACTGTGTGTTCCGGTTGTGCTGGAACAGAAGCAGGGCTTCCTCAGGGGACACTTCAGGAAAGGACTTGTTGCTCACGGTGGTCTGGGATCCCGGTGATATCGGTCGAGCAGGGTACTCGTTCTGCTGGAAGAACTGTCCTGGAATCACTCCAGAGCCGGTTTCAGTCTTGGCACTCTCGCATCTGAAGAACTCGCTGATTGTGTTGGAATTGTCGGTGTCCTTCTGTAAGAAGTCGCTGATGTTGTCCAAAGGGTCGGGCTGGTCTTTGAACTGCAGGTCTTCACGGGAGCAGTAAGCTTCCTCTTTTTCAAATTCGCTGGTCGAGTTCTTGGTGTCAGACAGGTCACCGTCGTCTATTAGCACACCCAGCTCTCTAAGCTGTTTGTAATAATCTTCACTAAACAGTTCTTTCTCACCCCCACTCCTGCTGCGAGGTTTCTTTTGTGGAATTTCATTATCATTGAAATCTCCCGACTTTTCCACCAGACTCACACCATCCAGTAAATGCTTTGGTTTGTCTTGTCTATTACCGTAATGTTTATTATGATTCAAATCATCTCTATCACGTAAATCTTTATCATTAAAGCTATCCCTCTCTGAAAAATCATTACTATGAGCAAAATCCTGCCCTTCCGGAAAACCTCTGTTACTGGTAAAATCCTGTCTCTCAGGATAACCTCTGGACAAAACCTCTCTCTCTGCGTAACCTCTGTTACTTGCAAAATCTATTGACCTATCAAATGAACTCCCGGTGTCTAGAAGCTCCCTAGGGGTGTCCCCTCTGTTGTGGAAGTCATAGCTCTCTGATACAGAGGGTCGCTCGAAGCTGAGGTCATCTTTAGATGCCTCAAGTTCACTGATGTTGACACTCTGGTCAAGAAGTCGTGAGTCATCGTCAAAGCTCGTCTGTAGCTGTCTCAGTGTGGACGAACTTGACAGTTTGCCGCCGTCAAATCCAGAGTCCGACCAGTGACTCCCGGCATGTTTGTAGACTCCAACATCATCACGGACGATCCCATCATCATCTAGCAGAAAACCTCCAGGACCTGAAGTGTAAACAGAGGATATTACATGTGTGTCCATGACAGACGATAGTTATAACATGAGTGCCTAAACCTGAAGTGTAAACAGAGGATATTACATTTGTGTCTAAATTATCATATTTCCTGAGTGTCAGTCATAATTTAGGCACAAGTGTGGTAAATTTCATCTGTCATGGATATGAATGTAATATTCTATTTATTAACATAAAATGTTCCTGCAAATTAAACATACCAGCTAATTTTTATATGTTATATGAGTGGCTAAAAATTATATGATGTCAGATGATAAACTTTATCAAAAAATATAGTTTCATTTTAGTATGAGCACTTTGATTGGTCCAGCTCAGCTGAACTAACCAATGAAATTAACCACTAAACTAATGCAGAATATTTCAATTGAGAAAATATCAAAGAATATATTCCCTGGTATGAGTGACCACTGGGGTAATATGATTTATTCTCAATTTAAAACTCTTGCACTGTTTTCTCAATGTTATCAGTCCCAAAACTGTATTTAGGTAAACAGTGCAGTGTATAATGTTTGTGTCTTAATGTAATTTTTTCTATTAATTTACTTCCTGAATTTAGACAGTTTAATTAAGCTAAACTGAGATAATAGCTGACCTAACATGCTGAAAGTAAAATTAATTAACCTTTGCCCATGTTTGCTCAATATCACAGGCTGAACCTGTGTAATGCTTTAGTTTAGAAATAGGTGTGGAATAAATGTACAAAACTTATAAATATTTATTAGCTTTATGTTTATATGGGTATTTTTCCTGAAATGGGTATACAGACAACTAATATAGCAAAAATACAGCAAATAATTTGTTAGGATTTGTCCAGCAGTTTGCTTGTCATTCTAGCTTATGTGCGAATCAATTTCACACTGAATTGCTGTTACTGTAGATCAAATACTCTAAATATTGTTACAACTGCTAACCATTTCTTTCTGTACAAATTACTCCTGAAATATCATAGGTTTTTAGACAATTAGTATCAAATGGATAACACAAGTATTTGTAATAAATTCTGATTCAAAAACAGGAATATAATAAATTCAAAGGTCATATGTACATTAAACATAATCTAAGTAAGTGATAAACAGTGAGAACCAAAGACGGGGGAATTTATTGATAGTGATTTAAAATCTTCCATTTCTATGTTAATAAATCATTGGAGCTCTAGCATCATTACAAAAGGTTTAGTACATATCAAAATAACATGACATTATTAAAATAACTTGACAGTATTAAAATAACATCAGAAACCAAGATGCTGATATATTCAATATTAAATAAAATAATACAATAGGGTAAGACATTTCTTAACAAAAGATAATACTTTTACATTTTATAATCCTTTCACTTATTTGTAAATTTTTTCTAAAAGTAACACCAAATCTTGAGTGTCCACCATTTTGTACATCACATATATAAAAAAACCTGTCACATAAGAAAGGACAAGATTGTAAAGAAATTTACTGAACACACATTTCCATTTATTTAAATTTTAATAATTTATTTAAGAAATAATCATGTGTTGAAAATAGTACTAAAAGGCTGAAGGTTATGGTAACAGCATTTTGAGCATACTGCTATGAAGACTACATACAGAATATATTTTTTCAAATGATAAAGCCAATACTTAAATAATAATTACAGATTTTAAAGAAATATTCAAGAGTTAAAGATACTGTCATCTGATTCTTGAACATCACTGTTATGAAAACAAAACCTCTACACAAAATATCCATTTTTTTTACATGAGAAAGCCAATACTTACATAAGAAAATTCAGTTTTAGAGAAATATTCAAGAGATGAAAATAACACTGCTTATGGAATATCACTGTTATGAAAACAAAACCTCTACACAGAATATCTATTTTCTATTCTATCACATGAGAAAGCTAATACTTACATAAGAAATTTCTGTTTTAGAGAAATATTCAAAAGATGACAATAACCCTGCTTCTTGAATATCACTGTCATGAAGGCCAAACCTCTACACAAAATATATTTTTTCTATTCTATCACATAAGAAAACCAATACTTACATAAGAAAATTATATTTTAGAGAAATATTCAAGAGTTGAAAATAACGCTGCTTCTTGAATATGACTGTCGTGAAGACCAAACCTCTACACAGAATATCTATTTTCTATTCTATCACATGAGAAAGCTAATACTTACATAAGAAAGTTCAGATTTAGATAAATATTCAAGAGTTGAAAATAATGCTGCTTATGGGATATCACTGTCATGAAGACCCAACCTCCACACAAAATATCTATTTTCTATTCTATCACATGAGAATGCCAATACTTACATAAGACATTTATGTTTTAGAGAAATATTCAATAGTTGAAAATTATGCTGCTTATGGAATATCACTTTCATGAGGACCAAACCTCTACACAGAATATCTATTTTCTATTCTATCACATGAGAAAACCAATACTTACATAAGAAAATTCAGTTTTAGAGAAATATTTTAAAACTGAAATATTGCCAACTGCATTTTGAATATCACTGTCATGAAGGCCAAACCTCTACACAAAATATCTATTTTCTATTATATCACATGAGAAAGCCAATACTTACATAAGAAAATCAGGTTTTAAAGAAATGGCTGAAGATATTGCCAGCTGCTGTTTACATATGACTGTCATGAAGACCAAACCTCTACACAAAATATATATTTTATATTCTATCACATGATAAAGCCAATACTTACATATGACAGGTATTTGTAAATAATTCCTAATAAATTCCTATTGAAACTGACTGGCCATGCTTAGAATCCTAGAAAAGGTTTTAAAGAAATATTTTAAAGCTGAAGATACTGCCAACTGTTTTTTGAATATATCTGCCATAACGACAAACTCTATGTGATCTTCTGACCCACTCACTCAAGGTTAGACCACTAAGACAGCAGTGGCCAAAAGTGGAAGACAAACAAAGATTAACTTTCCACTAATCTTTAATAGACACCAAATAGTATCATAAATTTGGCTTTAACAGCACTTTTTATTTCACTTATGTTACTGACCATAACCATAAAAAAGTACAGACTTGATAATAACAAACACTCGACTGATTTTTATGAAAATAATGTGTTCTGCATGCACTGGTCTATATTGCTAAATGGTACCACAGAACAGATTGGGCCATTAGAGACAAATGGCAGAGCTGTTAACAAAATGGGGAAAACAATATATGCACTTTGAATGAACCTCAATCAATGATATTTATTACCCGGTAAATATGACTTATTGAAAGCTGATGGTTCCAGTTTATAAAATGCCACAAAATAAAATATTAGAAATTAACCAATAGCTGCCCTCTCAGTTATCTTATGCCATATACAGTGAAACCCCTCAAAACTGGACATCCATGGGACCAAGAAATAAATCTGGTTTTGAGGCATTTCCGGTTTAGAGGGATCCATTTTAGTGTTAAAGTAAATCAAGGGACTATGTAAAATGTCTGGTTTTGTGACAATTCCAGCTTATTGAGGGTCCTGTTTTGAATACATGTGGTTACAAACAAACAATGTATTGTGTGTGCTCCCTTATTCCACAAGGAACACTATACTGTATATGCATGGGACATATTTTTATATGAATTATAAAATATACTATATAATATTTCTATTAAACTTTTTGATTTTGTCAATATGCTTAAGTAAGTTTGATATAATGATATACAGTGAAATCCCTCAAAACTGGACATTTTACATAGTTCCATGATTTATTTTAACACTAAAATAGACCCCTCTATACCGGAAATCCCTCAAAACTGGATTTATTTCTTGGTCCCATGGATGTCCGGTTTTGAGGGGTCCACACTACTTATATTTTTTTGGTAACTATATTTCAAAGATACATACTGTTAATAAGATAAAATACTAATTAACAGACCTAAACTAGATTTTTTTTAAAGTAACTCAGAGGTTTGAAAAGAATGTTATTCAATAATAATCTTAGTTTTTAACCTCCGCTTCTGCACTAATTAACATATTATGTTATCCTTATTAATAAGATATTATTACTAATATATATAACAATTTATGATATACAAATAGGTACTTCATGATAAGTAAAATATAAATACTTGAAACTCACATTTCTGCAACCATCATAAATTGGTAGCTGAAGTAAATATACCAGTAAACAAATCCAGCCAGCTAGAAATCAAAAGTAACCAAGTGATAATCCGAAACAGAAAACCTATCACATCATCCACTACCCACAACAAAATCAATGTCCATGTGGACCAGGGAGCCTGGAACAGATAGCAAATTGATTTCACAACATATTGCCATGTCGTCATAAACAACACAGGTACAACCATGCGATAATGATCAATTACTTAGCGAGCCATTGTTTAGGACGAACACATCGATAATGTCAGTGACAGTCCCAAGTGTTTATAGAGACAGGTCACACTGTGTGCACAGTCATAAGAACTATAATGTCAAGAATTGAATTGAAGTTGTTTTAACGTGCACATTCAGAGCTAAGCTGTTATAGCACACACCTGTGTCGTGGGCGCCAGATTTGACAGCGCCAGTTCTGTTGTCCAAGACAGGAATGTCATTGTATAAGTGCAGTGTTATGTAAAGATGATGCAGTGGCTAATTCATTGGTAAACAGAATGGAAGGCACTGGATTTGAACCTTAGTACTGGCTCGAACAACTAATGAGGAAATAATAACTAGAAAGTACAAATTTATTGTCCATCAGTATATTCACAAGAGAAAGGAAGGAAGGAAAAAGTATTTTATTTAACAATGTACTTAAACCATTTTACTTAGTTATATGGCATCTGACATATGGTTAAGGGCCATATTGATAGTCAGAAAGGAAACCTGCTGCCACCACATAGGCTATTCCTTCCAATAAGTAGCAAGGACATTTTTTTATATGCACCATCCCATAGACAGAGTAGCACATACCACAGCCTTTGGTACACCAGTTGTTAAGCACTGACTGGAACAAGATGTAGCTCAACTGAAAAGAAGTCAGCTACCACCAATTTAGGGGTTACTTAGCAAGTGATCTTTAAATGCATTATCTCAGTGAGGACAGTACTTACCACTGCCTTTGTTACACTAGTCCCAATAGGATAGTTCTGATGACCACAATGAACAGACACATTACCATTCAGATAGACCATGCTTCTTTAACCAAACCATATAGCCTCAGTATATGCAGCAAAAAGGTCTGGTGCATGATTTATGCCTATAAATGTATATACTAGGGATTAATAAGATTAAGCAGCTGGCAAAACATTAGATGCAGATTAAAGAGTTTGCCTGAAGCCAACCAGATGCCTAAGTAATGCTGGGAACGCCACCACAGAAGTCATCAATACAGATTAGTTAAAGTTTTATGACAGGAAAACTAATTTCCTGTTTCCCTGATACTCTGCATGCTAGCTTGGGTGGAAGAGAGGAATGAGCATGAGAAGCAGCAAAATCCTGTGATTAAAGCATCAGTGTGGTCAGTTAAGAGAGAGAGAGAGAGAGAGAGAGAGAGAGAAGTGTTTTTATTTAACAATGTACTTACACATTTTGTTTACAGTTGTTAAGGACCATACTGATAATCAGAATGGAAACCCGCTGCTGCCACATAGGCTACTCTTTCTGATAAGCAGAAAGGGATTTTTTATATGCACAATTCCAGACAGGATAACGCATACCACGGCCTTTGGTACACCAGTAGTGGGGCACTGGTTGGAATAAGACATAGCCCTGTGCGATTGATCCTGGTCAGTTTGTTGTATTGTGTTTTTGTGCGAGAGTTTTTTGTTTTTTGTTTTGTTTTTAAATTTTGTTTTGGGAGTTTTTGTTTTGAGTGCGTGTTTTTTAAGGCTTTATTATGTGTGTGGTTTTATGGGGGGTTGAGAGGTCATATGGTATATAGGTAAGAAGTGAGAGAATTTAAATTTTTTTTATTTATGGTTAAATTATGGTTATGGACTAATCAGATGATAGAGAAAATATGTTACCATCTCATGGGCTGCTATTCCAATGGAGAGCAGCAGGTGCTCTTTTATATATATTATTCATAGACATGATAATAGATAATTCAAAAACGATTTAGCTATGTCCCACTTCTGGTATGAAGAGATTTAAACACACCATAGGTCATGGGGCTGTTATACCACTGGACATTGCTGTACCTGTATTAAAACTGCACACATAGGCAGATAAGTTCTGGGCCTATTTATTCATTGACCTAGACTTGCAATACACTAGCCATAGAGACATACATTCACATACAATACTTTCAGAATATAGCTCTTGACATTTGCTATAGAGAATAGTCAAAAAGCAAACACTGCTGTGAATAAGAGTTAAACACTGACAAGCAATATCAGAGAAATGGTTCTAGGTAGGACAGGAAATGTCTGACACACACTTCTTAATATTTGTCACATATAACTCTACATTTATTATTTATTACAGTACTTAATGCCTCAGAGGACAAGGTGCTGGTAACAAAGTTATTCAATTAAATCAATCTTATTAAATCACTGTGTGACTAGGACACGTAAGAGGGTATTGAATATCTTTGTGCAAATTAACTGTAGACTTTATTGAACCAGACACTAAAGTATCTAATTTTTTTTTTTTTTTTTTTTTTTTAAGACTTGACATTTAGTTTACAATGTTAATTGATCAAAAAAATGTAGCTAATTCAATAATATACATTGCATATTCTATTATGTCATACAAACTCAACTGAAACAAAATATAACAGTTACATGGAATATGATAAAACAAATAGTTTTTAAAGTATGCTGTTGTGGGTTTGTTTGTTTGTTTACTTTGTTATGTATAGGGTTTTTTGTGGGGGTGTAGGTTTTGTTGTTTTTGTGGGGAGTTTTTGATTTAAAGTACTTTCAATAGAGATAATAACCATGCAATCACTATTAAACATTTAGCCATGATATATTACAAAGTCATAAATCTAAGATTTATATTAGGTACCAGTACATATTAAATTTTCAACAATATAATGTGTTTCACATCATACAAAATTAATTGTGAGATTTGACATATTTTATCTATTAGCACTAAAAATATATTTTTAAAAATTTCTTTTGTACCTTTCCACACACAGCATGACATTATTTTCAAAACACCTCAGTGAGTACACTGAGAAAATATATCCATTACCAAATTATTTCTCAGGATGATTTTCCATCAATGGACTACCTGATTGTATTGAATATTTAAAAAGCAATTAGGAAATCCGAAAATCCAATTAGTGGCTATATGTGTAGTCTTTAATCTTTAAACAGCAATTAGGATTTACATGTAGTCTTTAACATGTACACATGTATATGTAGTTTTAAAAGCAATCTCTCAGTTTTTCCCATGTTAATGGTGAGGATTATTACAGGTTTAAAGTTTGGTAAATGCTTAAGGCAATATAATGTGGAAACAATATACATTTACCAGTAAGTATGTTGGAGGTGTGAGTACGAGAGGTCATTTTATTTTATTGCTGACCATATGTCAACATCCAACTCTTATTTTAGTCATTCAAGCTCAAAGCAGGGATACATGTATGAACAACAAAACCATAATCACAATCAAAAATCATAACTCTGCACAAAGCAGAGTCAACAGGTCTTTTATACAAATGTTGGTATTATACACAGGATCAAATTTGTTTGGTATTGCATTGCAATTTGCTACACATATTTCATAAATCCTCCACAATTCCTGATTAATTTAAATTAATATTAGTTGCCACTTGGTTTTCTATTAAAATATAACTTTTGTTAATCAACATTTCAAAAACAAAATCTACCCTGCGATATTTAGGGCCTACTGAAGATGAAATTGTGACGATTATTATGTTTAAGTTTTGATAAATATTTAAAATTAATTTGGTGTTAAACAATATGCTATCAAGCACACTGAATGCAGCTGAAGGTATAAAAGGTGATTTTGTTTTATAGCTGACCATGTCAAGACCTAACTATAGTTTCAATTAAACTCAAAAAGGGAATGATGAAGATCAACTCATACACAGTGTCAGATTTGTTTGGTATCAATCTTAATCTGCTAGACAAATTTCATAAATTGTTACACAATTCTGAATCATTTAATATTATTATCAGTTGCCAGTCAATGGTGTATTAAATTATAACTTTTACTAATCAAAATTTAAATTTTAATTTTAATAAAATA
>JAVCKW010348704.1:0-10770 GCA_034780715.1 Peltospira delicata | reverse complement strand
ATTAAATGATTGTGGATCTTTCTATATACATGAAATATCACACAGACCATTGTAATTTATAGACTTTAGGCATATTTAACCTTCTGACTACTGAATAGTTTTTTCTGAAAACTCCCCAGTATTAGTAGGTACATAAATATATTTTTGCTTCTTTATTAAATTCGAAATTAGGTACAAACAAGAACGTTTGTATGTGAATTGGTACAATGTATTTTCATATTTAGGTTACATTTTATGTCAGATAAAAACGTTAAAAAGTGCAAAAAAAATTAGAAGCTATATGCTCGGGAAATTATCCATTATTAATAATCCATGTACTTTGTTGACTCCAATTGTTTTCTGCAAACAAAATTTTGATGTTTCGTCAGCCATTTCACAATTTGCAATAAGCATAAAAATTATCAAATTTACCATCAAACTCACTGATACAATCAGCTATTAATTCCTCAAAGTGATCAAGATGTTCTGCATTACTGTCAAATGAAAACACCTGAAGAAAATAACATTTTAAAATCAGAATGTGTAAATATTTTTGAAAGAAAAAACTAAAACAATCCCTACCACGACACTAATTTTTTTTTTCCATAGGGCCACATGAGAAACAGAAAATATTGTGGAGGGCCGGGCCAAAAGGCTGAATTCAATTTTGCATAATATTAATTGTATTTCTATATTAAAAACCAGTAAATATAATTTTTTGACACGCTTGTAAGAGTAGGCTATATGTTATAATCATTATCTACGTGAATAAAAAACAAATTCAAAATAAAAGCAATGTAGCTTTAGTCCATGCCTTAGGTAAAATGAGAAAATACGTTATTTTGTAATTTGCAATTAACCTTAGACGGGTCGGACAGAGTTACCGAACGGGCCATATGAGGCCCGGGGGCCGTACACTGTCCAGGTGTGCTATAACCTGCTACCTGTTTCAGGCGTGTGAAGAAGCTGCTGCAGAGCGGGACGGTTGCTATCGGCGGCGACGTGAAGGATGACGAGCGGTTTATCTCACCGACCGTGCTCAGGGACGTCCAGATCACAGACCCTGTTATGCAGGACGAGGTGGGTAAAACACAGTCTGTCACACACGTTCTAAACATGTTTCTAGCCACTGTTATTGCTTAACTTTGATATTTGAAGTAGGAAAATGTTACTTTTTTTAAACCAACACAATTGTTATGCAGTGTAACCCCTCAAAACCAGACCCTCAATAAACTAGAATTCTCTCAAAACCGGACATTTTATATAGTCCCATGATTATTTTAACACTATGGACATCCGGTTTTGAGGAGTTCCACTGTATATGTTTGTTTCATTCATAAAATGGCTAAGGCTCATTCTAGCCAGTGCTCCACAACTGGCATAATAAACATGTTTCTAGCTACTTTGATATTTGAAGTAGGATTTTTTTTTTTAACCAACTAAATTGTCATATGTGTTTGTTTCATTAAAAAAACATGGCTAGGGCTCATTCCAACCAGTACTCCACAACTGGCATAATAAACATGTTTCTAGCTAATGTTATTGGCTAGCTTTGATATTTGATGTAGGAAAAAAGGGTTTTTTAAAAACCAAATAAATTTTTATATATGTATGTTTCATTTATAAAATGTCCAGGGCTCATTCCAACCAGTGCTCCACAACTCTCACACAACTATTAAAGATGTTTCTAGCTACTTTGATAGTTGATGTAGGATATATATTGTTATATGTGTTTGTTTCATTTATATAATGGCTAGCGCTCATTCTAACCAGTGCTCCACAACAGGTGTAATAAAGGCTGTGTGCTATGTGGTATCCTGTTTGTGAGAAGGTGCATATCAAAGATCCTCAGAAGTAGTTCATGTTTCTTTTTATCAAAATAGTCCTTAACCATGGTTGATGCTGCTTAACCACAAATCAAATATGTTGAGTGTATCATTAAATGAATAAATTCTGCCTAATTATATAGACATTTAAAATGTTCAGATTTCTACATAATTCAGCATAACAGTAATGTCAGGGTTGACATTCTTGTATTGTGATTGCAGATCTTTGGACCCATTTTGCCAATAATTACAGTGGATGACCACAACTGTGCCATCGACATCATCAACAGTCGGTGAGTGTGACACGCACAGTTGTTCAGTGAAGGATGGACACTTGAGTTTTCTTGATTAACAGTATATACCATTACTGAGGTATAGATAATGCAATTAGGTAAACTTGTTTTACGTGCACATTCAGAGCAAGCTGTTATAGCACACGTCTGTCCTGGCCACACACCTCAGAACCCTGAGCTGTCTGTCCAGGACAGGTTAGTGGTTAGTAGTAACCATGTTACAGGTTAGAGAAGAAGAGAGCTTGTAGTGGCCTTTATATCTACTCACTGAGTCATTAGAAATTCGCTCTGGGTGGGAGCCGGTACTGAGATATGATTCCAGTACCTACCAACCTTATTATTCATACCGACAGCTTAGACCATTATGCAACTGACGCTGGTTAATTTAATTGTAACACAAGTGGGATATGTAGGTGTGAGGCCCTTACAAATTGATGTATCTATACCTCATTGACTAATTATTTTCTTGCCCACAAGAACAAAATGTAATTCATCACTTCTGCACTCTGTATATATTTACAAACTTGTTTAACCATATGCATAAAATAGAGTCCCAAGTTGTGAAATCATATTTTACAAATTGATATGTCTGTAAATGATTTATGAGAGGAGCTCTGTCAATTTCATTTTGTTCTCTAGATATTAGCTTTTATTTCAAAATATAAAGTATAACTTTAGCTCATGTTCTGTTTAAATTAGTAGTACTTTGTGCTCGATATTCTATTGTCAAACAAAGTGTGCATTTATCCAGGGAGATAATTTGGTTTGATTTAATTTTACAAACAAAACAGAGTTAGCCCCCTACCAAGTAGTTATGTCTTATGTAGAAATTGACAAGACCCTTTAACATTCATGTTTTTTTGTTAATAAAACTATTTCCATCAGTAATACAACTGTAAACAATTACTTTTCACCTGTGACATTTCTGTTTCAGAGAGAAGGCCCTTGCCCTGTATATATTTTCAAATGATAAGAAGATCATTAATGCCTTTTTGAACCGTACCAGCAGTGGGGGAGTTTGTGTAAATGACACGCTGATGCATATTTCCGGTAATAACATTTAAATGTTTTTATTAATGATGTACTCAACACATTTTTATTAGCGACATCAGAAGCATTTCAAGTATGTGTTAGCTCATAGTGCAATCTTGATCTTAACTGGTGGACCCTTTGGGCTATGTGTGTTCCAGCCAGTGCTCCACGACTGGTATACCAAAGGCTATGGTGTGTGCTGTTTTGTCTGTGGAATGGTGCATATAAAAAAAATCTTGCTGTTTATTAGAAAGAGTAGCCTATGTGGCAGCAGTAGGTTTCCGTTCTATCATTATGGTCCTTAACAATATGTCTGACACCATATAACCGTGAGTGCATCATTAAATAAAATATTCCTTTCCTTTCTATTTCGAGGATATTATCTCTGGTTTAAAGATACCTGTTGGTATATTTAGGCCATCATTATCTTACCACCGAAGGCATTATATCAGTTTGGTAGGGCATTTTGGCTTTTTCTCTTTGAATTTGTGTTCTGTTTATTCTTTGTGTGGTTGATAGTGTTGAACATTTTACACTGTATAGTTGCGTCTTATTAAATGTAATTTCTCTCTCTCTCCTCCACATAACTGTAAATATAAATGTGTTGAGTGTGTTGTTAAATAAAACATAATATTATTATTTAATTTCGCTCTCTCTTCCTTCATATAACTGTAAATAAAAAAGTTTTGAGTGCATCATTTTTTTAAAATACATTAATAATAATTATTTCATTCCACTCTTTTCCTCCACATATTGATAAACAACAATGTATTGAATGTTGTCAAACATCAAACATTATAGAGGATAAAATATTAATAAATGTTATAAGGCTGTTTAAAATTATAAATATTAAAAAAACTATAATAATTTTTTTTATTTATTTAATGACACACATTTTAATTAACATGTAAATTTAATTAACGGTTATATTAACTTATATTAACGGTTATATTTGTTGAGTGTGTATATTTCAGTGCCGACGTTGCCGTTTGGAGGGGTGGGTCACAGTGGGGTGGGGGTGTACCACGGCCGCTTCTCGTTCGAGACTTTCTCCCACCGGCGCAGCGTCATGGAGCGCGGTCTCACCCTCGAGCTCGTCAACACGTAAGCAGTCCGTTATTTTAAATTTAAAGCCATTTTGAGTTATATGAGGCAAATAATATTAGCCTCTTGGCATTCACATTATCATATGGCTAAATTAGTTATAGACAATATGATCCTTGATTAAGGTCTCAGAATGTTTGCAACAATTTTTTGTGTGGAAATATCAAACATTACAGAGCATAAAATATTAATAAATGTAATACTTTGATAAAACATTGGCAAGCTTGAAAGTAACATTAAATACTTGTGGTCTGAAAGTTTCAGGCTAAAATAATTATTCAGTAGATCGGAAGGAACAGTGTAATGCCAGCTATCAAGAAAATAAATAACCGGTAGTTAAGTATACACATAGGGATCAGCCAATGAAAATGCAGGTAGCTCCGACATCGTGTTTGCTATTAGCTTTTTTATTGGTTGTCCACTTGGTTACTGATTTTTCATTTCTTTGATAGCATGGTATTACATCGTATCTACCGATCCATTAAATAAATATTTTTGACTGAAACTTTCAGATCACAAGTGTTTAATGTTACTTTCAAGCTTGCCAGGGTTTCATTGAAGTATTAGTTATCGTGCTTGATTTGTAACATAAAGCAAACAGCAAATTTTCTAAAGGTTTGCACGATTTCCAGTTGAATGTGTTATGTCACACACAGTTGATCGCAGAGCGAGCTACAAATGGACAACATGCAGGTCCCTATTAGAAACACTGTAGTGTATATTTGCTCATTGGCAGTAATTGATCTGATTGTCAGACACCACTTGGTAGTCAAGGTACCTCTCCGTTAAAGTGGTGGATATGCATTGTTTGTGTTTTTAAATATGTGTTGCATAGTTTCACTGTATGTTCCTTTAGTAACCAGTATGTTTGTTTAGTAACCAGGGTGGTATTTGTGTTTCAGAATACGCTATCCCCCGTTCACTGAGAAGAAGCTGAGGACCATCAACTGGCTTACTGCTAAGAAAATAAAGCAGACCGGCATCTTATCCTTCTTTCCATTTGTTATCCTCGGTTCCGTGCTCGCCTTCTTGTTGAAGGTATATATTGACGCTACATCAATGGATGTGTTTTTCTTATAAATTTCAATTGTAAGTTCAAATATAAGCCTCACTGCAGTTTCTATTTACTCACTACTTGTTGCATTTAGAGCATGTTGTTAATTGCTTACTGTACTGTGTAAATGAGGTCAGCCATTATTTGTTTGTTATTTGTTTGTTTGGTGTCCATGGTTATGCCAGTAACAATGAATCACAAGTACCACAGTTCACATGATAGCTTGTTGATGGCGAATCACAATAACCACATATCACGTGATCACTATTTAAACACGGTCTTTGGTACACCAGTCATGGAGCACTGGCTGGAACGAGACAAAACCCAATGGGTCCACCAGGCATGATCGGTCTTTTGATGAAGTTTTAAAAAAAACTAAAAACCCCTGAATGTTTAGAATACAAATAAATCACCAGTGTATGATTATAAACCCAAAGTAGTTTTTCTTTGTAGATGAAGTATAGGCGGAGGTAGCTAGGATATAAAATTAGAGCTTACAAGACCCTTTCACAGACAGGTGAGGCATACCACAGCATCTAAAATACAAATTCTGCAAGCCACACATTTGAATGATCCCTGTTAATAAGAAGGTGTTTCTGTACAAAAATATTCTGTGTTGTAATGGGGGACACGTTTTGCCCAAGTAAGTTTGCTGTTGATGAGCTAAATATTTATTTTATTTTGTGAGTGATAAATGTACATTGGTATAATGTGTAAAAATTCTGAAAACATATTGTTTATTTTTAATTGTAAATCTTGCACTGGTTTTCTGTATCAGATTTATCTTACTTTTAAAGGTTTTATTTCAATTGGTGTTTTTGTGGCCTATGGCTTTTAACTCTTTTCTTCTTTTAATTTTTTATTTTTAATTACCTGAATTTAGTTGTCAGTAGTTCTTCAGAATAAAAAATTTCATCCATAAAGGATTTTGACATTTATTTTATCTGTTCCTTGTATGTGGTAATAGGTCGTAATACAGTTTTCAGATTTATATTTGCCAGGTATTCACAACTCTTATGTAATAGTCCTCAGTACATTTATATATAATTTTGATTAGGATGTTAGTTTCTATCACACTTCCTAAAATCGATTGCATGTGAAAATGTTAACTTGTATGCAATGGTATGCAAATTGCCAAATGATCTATCCAAAGCACTTTATATTACATTATTATAGTCATTTGATAAATGGATTTTTGTTCTTAAAGATTTACATTAATAACTTTTATGGTAATTCATAAACATTTTCACAATAAAACAATAAAGTGTATCAGTACACAATGTACTCACTTAGTTAAATGTTCAGAAGTTATTTCTAAAAAAGTATAAGATAAATAGAATCACTATTCATGTTCTTTTTAATATGAAAAATATCAACCTCAACAAATACCTATAAAGAAGATCCTTTTGTTTCTTTGTCTTTGATAATATGGAAACAGTAGCCTGCAAAATGTAGCCTGTGTGGTGGCAGCAGCTTTCCACTCTCACTATCAATGTTTTTTTAGAAACATACTGTCACATATTTACTTATGACAAATCCAGTATTTATTGCCCAGTACACACATGGTGTTGAACCAACTCTTATTATTCAGTCATATGGATATTTTTATATCCACAAGTATAACATCAATATACCAATTAATAAAAATGAGTTTAGTGCATTGCCGAATAATATTTTTAATTATGGTATAATTTCATTCATCTGTAAATTTCAGGCTCTGGGTGTCCATGGTTAAGAAGCATCTCTGAAAGAATAAAGAAAAGAAATACCAGTATTACAGGGATCAGAAATAGTTTACCTGTGATTCCATGTAACGGCAGGAAAAACATTCCAGTCATAGTCTGCTTAGTCAAACTAAAGTTCACACACACAGTCATACACATTCATACATGCATGCAGATACACAATGGCAAATGCACACACGATTTGACATTTTTCATTGTGTAATAAAAGTATACTAGTAGTTATTTATTGCAGTAATAGATATGGACATCACCCCCCCAGATTCAAATCTGAGACGTACACAGTAATGTCACCCATCACATCTACCTCACCTTCACCTCTTCAGAAATCTTGCAAGCACTCTTATTTTGGGATCCATAAATATATGTACATGTTCACATTTTTATAGGTGTTATACATCCCTGCAACATATTCCACCAATCAAAATCTGTACAGGACCATTCAGTGGAACCTAAACCAACTAAACAAAATGTATTGCATTCACTTTCTCTGCAGATCAATAATTATTTTTTATTTATTTTTATTTTGTTTACCATAAAAAGTAAACCATTTTGCTGTCATACTAAGAAAATATTTTATGTCCATTTGAACATTACAGGTGCTATATTGTTATAATTCTAATGCAAAGATCTATGCATTTTACATTTATTATAATAATGTACAGTGAAACCTTTCAAAACTGGATCCTCAGTTAACTGGAATCATGTCAAAACATGATATTTTACATAGTCTTGTAATTTATGTTAACACTAAAGTGGACCCCTCTAAACCAGAAACTCATGACAACCAGATTTATTTCTTGGTACCATGGATGTCCAGTTTTGAAGGGTTTCACTGTATATATTAAAGGCATAGTCATAGATCATTGATCTGTTTAATGGCCAAAGTATTACTTGAAAATTTATAATTTGATTCTTCTAAATTTATTTTATATAACCATCTATATAACTACCATATTTCATTTAACAATGTGATAATATGCCTTTACTGTTAGAAATGTGTTAGATTGAAAGTATTTTACATGCACTGTTCATTGAACAAGTTTGTTTCTGTATTCTGTAAATCAGTGTTAGTGTAGCATAATGGCAATATGAATTAGTGATGTCAGCATATGAAACATAAAAATCACAGTCAAATCGTAACACAGTTAAATGCTGTATTAATCATATATGAAAGATTTTTAAATATTTTGTATTTAGCAGTATGAAATATTAAAATATATATGAATTTTTATTAGTTGCTAACATTATATGCTTGCCTAACTTCCTGTTTTATAGTAGGCCTACAAATATAATTTGGTAATTTTTTGTCATATTTAACTTAATTCTGAGAAATGAATTACTAGTATATGACAGTAATTAAGCTATAATAAAATTTAAATAAAATATGAACATCATGTAATAAAATAAGGAACTAGAACACTTGTTCCTGAGATATGGGAGGTTTTTTGGGGTGGAGGTTGGGGGGTTTGTGATTTCTTGTTATTTTTTGGAGAAGAAGGCTTTATTTCTTGTTGGCATGTTAAGTGGTTTGATTCTATTTGTCCAACTTCTATTTATGATCTTATAGAAGTAGACTAGATTACATAATGTGTAATTTACAATTATATATGTATCTTTTATTATTATTATAAGAGAAATGTAAATAGTTGTTAAATGTTCTAAAGGGGCATTTGCATTATGCAATTTGTCCTACCAGCATGTAGCATACAATCAAAGGAGTAGGACGTAGCTCAGAGGTAGAGTGTTCGCTCATGGTGAGGTGGGTCATCGGATCGATCCTACTTGGTGGACCCTTTGGGATATATCTTGTTCCAGCCAGTGCTCCACGATTGGTATACCAAAGGTTGTGGTATGTGCTATCCTGTCTATGGGGTGATGCATATAAAAGATCCCTTGTTGTTATCAGAATGAGTACCCTATGTGGCGGCAGCGGGTTTCAGTTCTGACTATCAATATGGTTCTTAACCATATGTATGATGCCATAATTATAACCATAAATAAAATATGTTGAGTGCTATACTACTTTCTATACAATCAGATGGAATAGTAAGAACAAGTAAATCATAACAATTTTAGTCTTATTTTTATAATAACAACAATTTTTTACCGAAGTGGAAGTTCAAGTTATACTTTTATAGATATATTACATGAGAATTGAAAATAGTTTTAAATATTCTAAAGCAGAAGGTGACTAGGTGACATCATGTAGAACTAGAAGTTACAACTTAGTATAAAATATTAATGAGCGTTTTTATTAGCAGAATATCTTAAGTTACATCCCTGTAATATGGAAGGTTACACTTATAACTATAGAATTTTATTTTAAATTATTATTGTGTATGCCAAAATAAGTGTAAATAGTTTTAAATGTTCTAAATCAGAAATAGACTTGATCACATAATGTAGAGATATGATTGTAGCTTAGTTAGGATTATTAATTTAAAAATTGTTGAATGAAGACAATTTTATTGTAGTTGTGAATGTTGATATTGAAATATAATTATTTTAATAATCATAAAGGATTATTTTTTACAATATATATCTAGTTATATTGAGGTAAGGCAAGTGTTAAATATGTATATGCACCATAACAGCATTATTATTTAACATGGTCTGAACATTTTTATATCTTTTGTGTAGTTCAGGTGGGATGTGTTTGGTTTTTGAAGGGTACATCTTCACATTTAATTGTGAAATACTGAACAAGAAGAAAAATAATAATAAATAATTACATAACACATAAGCACAGATTACATTGTTTGATGACATTACAGCTATATTAAACAGTGTATTTGTTAAAACTGTTGGGAAGCAGAAATAGACAAATGGAACTAAACAAGTCTCTAACATTCATACCTGTGTAATTAACAAGTATTGGGACAAAAATAAACATATTTAAAATTATAAAACATCATTCCAATTGTTAGTTAGTTTGTCAGATTTTTCTTCTTCTTTTTCTTAAACTAAGAAGATTATAGATCGATAGGATTAAATTATCTACTTAGATGGCATGTGGTTATCTAAGTGCATTTTGTTTATCTTTTGTTTCTTTGAAGATCCAGGTGCCAATTATGCCTGAATATTACTAAAAGGGATAACGCAGTATTTATTCCCAATCTGCAGTACGATTAGCTAAACAAGCTGACTTCAAAACACCAAAATGAAAAAAATCACATATTTAAAAATGAAATTAATGCTATGCTATTAAATATCTAGTCACATTTGTGTTTAACAAGGGTTATTCTATGACTGCAAGGTTGCAGATTGAAATGATTGCGTAATTATAATATGGAGGTTGGTGTTTTATTTTGTTTTTATTTTTTTAAAGCTGGTAGTATGTGCTTTAATGTTATTCCAACATTAATCATGAAAATCAAATTTTAATCTTAGTATAACTGCATTATAGACATGTTAGGGTGGTGGGAGTTTATTATTTAATGCGATTTTAGCAAAAACTTGAAAACAAAACTGGAATGTAACACCTATCCACCTTGCACACGTTTATATCATCAGTTGTGGAAAAGTGAAATTAAAACAGTTGATAGAACGTTTAATACTGTGGGAACAAGTCACTTTGAAATAAAGTTATTTTAAAATATAATAGTTTCATTCTTTTCTCTTTTTTTTTTTCTTTCTTTAAAAAACAAAATAATGTTGTGATGTCATGAATTGCCAATTATTTTATATTGTTTGTATATTGTTTGCAATATTAAATAAAGTTTATTCATCTTCTATGG
>JAVCKW010347593.1:0-10781 GCA_034780715.1 Peltospira delicata | reverse complement strand
CCCCCCCCCCCCCCCCCCCCCCCCCCCCCCCCCCCCCCCCCCCCCCCCCCCCCCCCCCCCCCCCCCCCCCCCCGAACCGACGTTTAATTTAATATCCTCTTGCTTTTAATATTCTTAACCAAGCAAGCTGATTTAAAAATAAACTTTAGTCGAAGTTTATCTCGAGGAACTAGTCAATACTGGCAATAGCCAGTTCGATGCTCCAAATCAAATGGTATGGAAAATAAAGCTTTTAAATACTTGTGACATCAACAATAAATAATGTCTGCACCAAATACAGATTTTGAATTACCTCCAAACATTAGTATAGTTGTTACAATAGTTACTTGTTTTATTGTTTTATTCATTTTATTATTGTGCATTATGAAAAACAAACGTGTTTAATGGGCGCAGACATTTTGTTGACTGGTTCACAGACATTTATCCAATTTAGCATATTAAAATACCCTATTAACGACAAGCGCAACAATCATAATGATCAGCATACAATGTCAAAGAGACAGTGAACGCATGAACTCTAAATATTAGTCTTTTAAAACTTTTATTATGTCTTTGATAAATGTTTTGCTTCAGTCAAGGGCAGTTTTTACCGCAGGCTATCGCCATGAACTGCAAATAAGCGTGTTAAGTCCGATTTCTCAATTTATACGATGGAGAAAGCCGAGATGGGTGCCGAAAGCGAAAAGCAAGATATTTTACGTTCGCAAACCTACACCAATAGACCCAGAGGAAAATGCGGAATTAAAAATGAGATATGCGCATTATCGTACACATGTGCGGGCAGTCAGGTAATCTGCTTAAAAAGGCATAAAATATATGTTGGAACTTATGACTTACAACACCACCGTATTATCCTTATGTGTCGTAAGTCGTGCTAGGTCAGGAATCGTCCTATTTTTACATGTGACTTGTTTATTACAAATCTGCACATGTATGAATTTTGATAACAAAATATTTCTGAACCAGGAAGTATTCACTACCAATAAAATGAGGAAAAAGCATATTAAAATAAAATGGATTTCTGACACAAAATGCATTATACACAATCGTTATTTCATCTAGTAGCCAGGATTAAAATTCATGTGCTATATTAATAACAGCTTACAACAAAATGATCAGTATTTGTTACCAGCAAAATATCCTGCCATTGTCATGTCTGCTTTCACACTTTTTGTTCCATTGGATCTGGAAGTAGACTTGTTGATAAATTGACCTATATAACGGATTTTGACCGAGACATTGAAATGTAAACATTTGACCGTCACGTAGATTTCATCTGATATTTGTAGTCAATGAAATAAAGTAATGTTTTAATTTTCAAATAATCCTACTGATTGTAGATTACATTACATGTCACTCACAGAGCTTTCCCCAGTGCACTTTGTGTAGCGGGCTGTTATGCCTTAGCCTGGAATGTAAACACTTTGGGTTATTTGGACAGTTCCTTAAATCAATTGCTGCTATGCCATTAAATCACCTCAAAAATGTTTTCTCTTTTGTTTGGAAGAGTTTGGTCTTCTATGCATGCGCAGTGTTAGGCTGTAGTATGTCATTTCCTGAAAATGCTTTATTACAACAGTATGAGTAAATTAAAATATCTAATCGATTTAAATATGTTTTGTTATCTAGAATAGGCTATTGTAACAACATTAGCTTATAATCAGCATTTAAGGGCTACATTTCAGCATTTTCTGACTGATTACATAACAAGACCAAACTGCAAAATATACTATCAATCAAGCCACATGGTTATATTGCATTTAATGTTAAATACACATAACATCATGCTAAGTTTACTTATGAAGTCAGTTTTATTTTAAAACTTTTTATTAATTATTAATATACGTCCCTTACCTATGTAAACGTTGAATAAAAACACCTCACTGATATAATCAATAAAGATTGTTTGTTTATCAATTACTGGTAATTAATTGATTATTAATGTAGCAGGTTCCCCTCCCCCTCCAGCCGTTTACCCCAAATAACAAGTGCCAAGTCTGTTTGATTCCAACATTTTGTGTTTACTTTCAAATATTAAATATTTATTTGCCTATTAATTTACATTTACATACTAATCCAATATAATAATAATAATAATAATTTTATACGTTATTTTATGAAGTATTTATCTCATTACATTCTCTATAATGATTACGTGCACTGTTATAGGTGTGTAA
Source organism: Peltospira delicata (assembly GCA_034780715.1). Lineage (NCBI taxonomy): Eukaryota > Metazoa > Mollusca > Gastropoda > Neomphalida > Peltospiridae > Peltospira > Peltospira delicata. Next base: position 8,604 of record JAVCKW010347593.1, on the reverse strand, counting down.
TAAAAAATAAATGAATAAGTCAGGATTTTTATTTATTTTTTTATTTACAGGTCTTATATTTCTGTAAAGTAATCTGTCAATTGTTCATAACATTTTCTTTAAATATATGGTGGATGTAAATTGTGAAAATGGATAAGAAATGATATAAACTGTTCCAAGTGTGACACATCTAGTTAAACTACAGATTTAAAGAAAGAAATGGAGAGAATAATAAAATTACATTATTTTAATTAAGAGCAAAAATTATATACTTTAATGGTTTCGATCTATTTTCCCACTGCATTAATTTGCACTTTACCATGTTTAAAAAAAAAAGAGGGCCATTCATATCGTTGACAGATTACTTTCCAGAAATACAAGTTAAATATAACTAAAACACAGTAGTTTTTACCAATAGCACATCTAAGTGCCCTTATTAATTTAAATGTAATTACAAAAATAATTAAAAGGAATCCATTTGCTTCCGTATTTTTTTTACACTAAATTCAAAACCGACTTTAAAATCAAATTGTTAACTACAAATATAATATTTAAACGAATCGTACATGACATGAAAGGTTGTAGGTATAATGTCGTCTTTTTTCCGTATCAAATGTTTATTATTTTAGCAAAATGTTTTATTTTGCCAGACATTACCTGAAAGTTTCGATGGACGAACGTCAAAAGCAACAGATTGTCGATGATGATGTGGAGCAGAAGGAACAAGACGACATTGCGTGGATGATCGCAGAAAACGACCTTTGGAACAAACAGTCAGCCAAACTCAGGTCTGGGGATTTCTCTTTCTGGAAAAGATCCAGCATAATTCCATAGCGCACCCAGAATAGAATTTTCATTTAGTCATTAAAAAAATACTTAGTTAAATTTTATTTTATGAGATTTAATTTGAAATGGTTATCAGGTTTTTCACTGGGAGTGTCAATAACAGAAATGTGTTGAGTACGCCATTAATGAAAATGTGTTGAATGTGTCGTTATATAAAACTGCACAGAGAAACGTGACTGAGAAGGGTGTGTCATTAATAAATATTTGTTCAGTGCTTTGTTAGTGCAGGTGTCACACTGTCGATTTGAGATCGATCCCTGTCATGTAGCCACTAAGGATTTTTCTACTAAAAATGTTTCTGATGCCGATATAATCGTTAAACAAACAAATATTATTTTATTCTTGTTAATAAAATTTTATTGTTGTGTCTTGTACAGAGAAGCGCGGCTGATTAAAGAGGTGATGGAAAAGGAGGAACGGCTGCGACAGAAGGCAGAGAAAGAGATGGCTCACAAACTCCTGCAGATAGAGAAGGCACAGAAACTCCTGCAGAAAGAACTGGTAACTGGCTATCTCACCAAGTCTGCTTTCTGGTTAGAATGCTGTAGTCCCGCAAATAAATATGCACAAGAAAACAGTAACAGACGGGGATCTTGTGGACCATTGAAATGTATCTTTGGAAGCAGGGAATTTGGACATGACTTTTAATATTTTTTATTTTATTTTAAAATCCTATAATGGGACAGAAAAAAGCTCAAATGATTCCCAACGTAGAGAGTCAGGTGAGAACCCTGATAGAGTTAGAAATCATAGAGTTGAAGGGATGTTTTTAACAAATTTGATATTGCTTACATGATTAGGCTCCATGTTTATAAAACTTAAGGACTAGACTTTTAATAACATCCACACTTTAACGTAATGGCATTCCTATGACGTTAAAGAATTGACGTAGTTGAAGTCTAGACTTTAAAACTTATATGTACAGGCACTGGTTAGAGTACAAAATTACTTCAAATAAATCTATACAACAAAACTGTTATCAGAGTGAATAATCATATCTGCACAAGGCAGTGGCATTCAAATCTGATATTGCTTCCATGATCTGGCTTTAATGTAATCTGATTTTGCTTCCATGATCTGGCTTTAATGTAATCTGATTTTGCTTCCATGATCTGGCTTTAATGTATTGCTATTTGAATGGCATACCCATACCCTTATGGTGATCTGTCAGGTAGCCACTAACGATTTTATTGATTAAAATATATTGAACACCGATATAACCGTTAATAAAAATGTGTTGTGTGCATTGTTAAATAAAAATGAATTCCTGTGCTGTTAAAGTCTAGACTTTAAATAAAGTTTATAAGCATGGGACATATTTGCAGACCAGAATAATCTCCATTTAGTTGAAATTGCAGAACATACATTTATGCAGAAATGTTTATGCAGATGTGTTATTTAGAATAGAAGTACCTCTCTATTTAGTTTTGTTTATTGGTTTTCACTAATTCTGGTTCACATTTTGCCTGTTTCAGGAAGCTGCTGAATCTCACATTTCCTTGGACAGCCTTGACATAGAAATTGAAAAACTTTTTAATCAACGCAAGGATTACAATTTTGCCATCGATGCTCGTGGCAACATCATTTCAGATGAGGACAATAAGTCCCCAAAACCACCAGATAATGCAGACAGTGTGAAAATAAACCAGCCATAAATGTATTGTTTTAATTTATACTGGGATTGACAGGGCAACAATTTGGCAGAAATGATTTTGGTGTTCATTTGTCGGTTATACAAAATCAACATCAGTATAAACAACGGATCATTCATGCAACCACCACTGTACTCATCAGAATTATTTTTTTAAACCCGCATATATACTATTATCACTAAATTGGGGGTATAAAATAAAAGAACTGGCCTGGCATTGCAGGTTTCAGAAAGTTAGTCCCAGTATACAAGAACAAATAAAATTTTATTATTTTCATTTCATTGCATGTTACTCTTTTCATTTGGAGAAAATTCTTTGTGCAAACACTAAACTGCACGAATTACAGAACATTTGTCAGAAAATATAAAAAATTTATGCCCTGGATTGAGCTTTCTTTTTGGTTTGTCTATGAAAGCAAGATCTTTTGTCAGTGAAAAGGCACATATAAAAGGTGGTGCATTTTCCCCCATTATCAGACACAGCATTTGTTTCATTTGGTAGGATTAATCCAGTAAGCCACTGCAACACCGCAGAGGTGGCTGGAGTAGAATAGATTCATGCGTTTGCTGAAGCTGATGAATAAAGAACAGCATGCCAACATCATTACTAATTTAATTTTCTATCAAACAGTTAGTCCACATTTCATTCCATTAACAATGAATTTAGTGTTTATTTTCAAAATCAAATAAAATGTTTTGTTTTGCAAAACCAATAAAAAGAAGAATCAAAGTGAACCTGTCCCTTTACCATAGGTATTCTCAAGTGCAGATAAAATGTCTGTTGTATGCAAAAAGAAAATCTGACTTTCCATCTAGCATTGCCAATATGCAGTTGATCTGAAATGGGTCCTATTCAATGAGTCCAATGATGTTTTTGTTGTTTGGTTGTGGTTGTTTTTAAATCTTGTATCCAGTAAATATCAGTTAAGTGTAATGGTAACTAAATATATACTGTATAGTTCAATCCTTTAAACAAAGAAAGTAAAAAGATGCTTCTGTTTCTGAAGAATAGATCAGTATTTTTAAATGAAAGAATACAAAGCCACGTACCTGTACATGTGAATGATGTGAATGATAAAATGTTTAATAAACAAATATTGCTATTAGTGTTGTTTTGCTTACAAACATACAACTATAACAAAGGCCATGGTATGTGATACCCTGTATAAGATCCATTGCTACTAATCAGAAACAGTAGTCCAGGTGACGTCAGCAAGGTTGTTTACCGGTAATTAGGAAAATCCCTAGTGGCAACCTGGCAGGGATCAATCTAGTATTGACTGCTTTCTAATAAGGGATTAGGTCATAACTCATTTGGTGCTGCAGCCACATTTGTTCCAAGGAACAGGACATGTTGCAGTTCCCACTGTTCCACTACTAGTGTAATAAATGCCATATGTGCAGTCTTGTCTGAGGGACAGTGTATATAAAATATCTCTTTCTGCCAATTAGTTAAGCATAGTGCAAAAAACTAATGAGACCAGAAGCCTCAGTTTTCAATAAAAGAAATGAGAATATTCAATAATATATTTGTATTAAGTTTTATTTTTTTTAACAATTACAATTCACATATTTATCTCAATAAATTAGCAGTTATCTAATAACTCATTAACAATTATAATTTAAAATAAACTTAAAACTTAATCACAATTATCAATGGGTGTATTTGGGCAAAACAACTACTGTAAATGAGTGCCATACTCTTATCACCTCTCGCTATAGCAACTATAGTAAAATCCAAAAAGGCATATTTACACAAAATGGCTATGTTTCATCTTCTTGAAGACTAGATGAACTGTGTGAGGAATACAATATTTTGTCTGATTACTGCCATTCCCCTTGTACTATAATTCCAGTTGATCCAATGTACCGCAGCCATTCAATGGTGAAAGTCACAGTTGGTTAACTTACTCTTGCTACTGTTCTGAAATGGGCAGTCAACTCTTGAGACTATAGTGTTGATTAGGCCTACCTAGCCTCGCCCTAATGACCAAAATGATACTCTTGTGTGAAAGTGTATACTCATTCGCCTCGCCCAAATACACCTATAATGGTTAAACAATGTATGAAAAAAGTGTCTCCATCACCGATTACAGAGCACCATAACAAAACTGATTACCAGGTTTCACATAACCAGCAACATATCCAGTAAATCTGCGAGATTGGTGGGCTCCAAAAATATGCTACGGCCACCAATATCAAATAATAATAATAACCATGATAATCTTTTGTAAAATATTTCCAAATAATTTTTTTCCAAACTTGATTAAATACTGTTAAGCACTGTGTTTTGCGTTTCCCACAAAATACTGAGTTCTTTTATAATGTAGCACTAAGAGCTATTATCACAGATGCTGGACATTCAATCAAAACTGGATCTTTCTCTTTAACACTCTGACTGCCAAAACACGATGGTGCCATCCCTTAAGTGCTATTATAACCTACCTTTTGTTAAACTAAAATACAACAAAGGTCAAAGTCATTAAAGAAACATATTAGCTGTTGCTAATTCTGGTGCACTCAGTTTATAACTATATTTCCGAGATCATAACTTCCAAGGCTCGAAATTCATTTTTATGAGTGGGAAGCAATTTTTGCTTCTCTAATTTTATTTGAATAATAATTAGAAATTGAGGAGCAGCTGTAAAGCATCAATATCAAGATAATTTTAATAATTTTATACCAATAGTCTAAAAAGATTTCTATACCAGTCATTGTTTTATAATTTATATCCCAGGGCTTCTATAATATTCCAGGGCTAGTGATTCTGAATGCAGGACTTGTAAATCTGTGTTTCCGGTATCTTTAGTCAGGACAATTATGAACTGTTTATTATTTGTGTACCCGGTATGTTTTTGTTCCTACTGATCTATTAAATCATTATTTTGGCCTAAAACGTTCAGACTACAAGTGCTTAATGTTACTTTCAAGCTTGCCAGTGTTTTATTGAAGTATTAATTATTGGGATTGATCTGTAACGCAAATTAAAATAGCACCTTGCCTGACTTACGGGCATTTTAGTGCTTCATTAACATTCATGAGCTTCCTGTCACATAGAACATGTGGGCCTCTATTGTAGGCATGGCCAGTGAATTTTCATCTATTGACTTCATGGCAAGTAATATTTTGGAAAATCCTACACGCCCTGTATAGTTGGCAGTTGGTGTTAACACTTCCTGTGCCTGTCACCACCATGGTGAGAGAAAGTCTGGCCATCAACTGGGACCACATCGAGAGGGATTTCGAAGTCGGGGTCACTGCCGACAGCCAAAGTGTCATCAGCCAGTGAGTCAACATGATCACTGTCAGCCAACGCCACCTTATGTTTGAAAGCTTTATGATCATGAGTAACCAGATGTTGATTATGAGCAGCTTTTTCTTTATTTCGAGTCACAGGGTCTTGCGTTTCAGCTGCAAGGACAGCTGCTGTGTCGTAAAATCTGTCCATTTGGTCTTGGAGTCTAACCTTTTGTGCTTTACGGACGTACCTTGGTAACCGATCTGGCAGGACAGGTTCTTGGCTACGCGGGGTCTGTTTGTGTTTACAATGAGCTATTTCGTGATCACAAGTTACTGATTCATGACCACTAGAGTCTGGTTCATATTCATGCTCATAAGAGGCTCGTCTTTGTTCATGAGTGGATGGTTTCTTCTCTCTAGGGACTGATTTGTGGTCATGCTCAAGGAATTTTCGTCTAGGTTCACGAGTGATCAATTCATGATCATCAGTTTCATATTTGCAGTCACGCTCGAGTGAATTTCGTCTATGTTTATGAGTGACTGATTTAGGATCATCAGGTACTGATTCATTTTCAAGCTCAGGAGAGCAATGTCTCTGTTCACGAGTAATTAACCCACGATCAGTAGGGGCCAATTCTCGTTCATGAGACTTTGCCCTGTAAGTGCGGGAGACGGAGAAACTATCATCAGACACCGATTCTTCCCCAGTTTGTCCATGACGTGTGGATCCTAGCACCGATTCCAAACCAGCACTGATTTGCTTTTGCCCAGAAGTGACAGCTAGCTGTTTGTGTTGCTGACCACCTGATTCTTGTTTTTGACTCTGTTCCAGTTCTATACCTTGTTCTGGTTCTAGTTCTGGATCCTGCTCTGGTTCTGGATTTTTTCCCATTTCCGGTTCAAGAACTTGCTCTAGTTCTAGATCTAGATTTTTCTCAGGTTCCAATTCCAGTCCTTGGTTTCGTTCCTGTACTGTTGAGCGAAGTGATGACTCATCAGGCAGTCCTGCCTCAGGGTGTTTGACAGTGCGTTTCTGTATGAGCCGACTATAGCTTATGACCACCTTGTCAAGCCGAGCGATGAAGACGTCGATGTCCTCCGTGGTGATACCTATACCAGCAGCTGCTGTCAGGTATGCGTGTGGGTAGTTGTTAGAATGGGAACCAAAGTTCTTAAATGTGTAGCCGGACACACTGGTCGTCTTCCCAGGGGCTACCACTCTAAAAATTAATAAAGAGAGAGTGTTTTTATGACGCACTCAACATATTTAATTTACAGTTACAGAGATCTCACTGACCCTTGAAAAGTGTCTTTTGAAGCAGAAAACTTGCACAGGACTTTTTGTGGGATTCCCCAGATTTCACAAAAGAACTCCAATGACCACTCACGTTAAAAAATGTTGAGAGTCCAGTGAGAACCCTGCAATGATAGGGCATCAGACACAGCCAAGGACCATTATAATAGACACAAAAACCTGCTTATGCCACATGGACTACTCTTTCAGAGTAACAGCAAGGGATCTTTTATATGCATAATCCCTAAGACAGGATAGCACATAGGTGGCCTTTGTTACACTAATTGTGGAATACTGGCTGGAACAAGACAAAGCCCAATGGGTACACTATGTGAGATCGATCAGACAACACACTGCACTGAGCAAACATCCCACGCTAAAAATTAAGAGCAGATAATTAACATAAATTCAAATCAATCTAATGTGACAAAGAATCTTATTGGATGATAACATGACTAGCTCTAGCATTCACCAAATTTAGAGCATCTGCTTATGGTGTGGTTAGTTCCACCATGTGGACTATTAAACTATTTGTCTTTGCAACCAGTGCTCCTTGTCTGGTTTAGAAAGACTGTGGTATCTTGTGATTGAAATTGTGCAACACGATTTGCAACACAAATTTAATATATTGCTTAACAATTCTGAATCACTTATCACTAATTTAAAAAACAAAATAATCTAACTCATAAAATACCTTGTTCCAGAGACAAATCTTGTAAAGAGCATGGATCCCAGTTGAGTTATGTTGTCTGATCCACCCATGTTATTTAATGTTATTCCTAGCAGAAAAAAGAAGAAATTCTTAATTCTATAAACACAATGAACCATATCATAACTTAAACATGAAGAAAACAAAATGTACTAAAAATGTAGTTGTGAAGTAACAGTAATTTAATACTTATTTATTTTAACGAATTATTTTAAAGTTTATTGAGAATATGACAAAAATAGAATCTATTGAAAATAATGACAACAACATTTTAATAATTTATTAGGTATATTTTCCAATATTGACTAAAAACATCTTAATGCTTTATTATAAAAAGAAACTAGCATGAGTGGTTGTTGAAAACAAGGAAATCCAAACCCCAAAAGATACAATTATCTGTCTGAAACCATCCTTTATGAATTACAAACAAAACAATTGTATCTCAAGGGTTGTCTTCAGCAGCAAATGTTTGATTATTTTTCTTACATACCTAATTAAATTTTGAAATATCTAAAGGGTTTCAACACCTTTGTACTAGAAACAAAACTGGAATCTGTTGTGGCATATCTTAATGATGACATTTAAACATCTAGACTGCATGCTCTCGTTATTTTGGTCTGAGATCAGTCTTTATCAGGTAGCTACTAAGGTTTTTTCGAATTAAAATGTTTCTGATGCCGATATAACCATTACTGGTAATAAAAATGTGTTTGAGTGTTGTTAACAAAAATAAAATATCATTATGTCGTGTTGTTGACTAAATGACATCACCTGTGCATGTCGTCTGTTAAATGGATGGATGACCGTGTGTGGTGTTAAGTGGATGGATGACCGTGTGTGGTGTTAAGTGGATGGATGACCGTGTGTGGTGTTAAGTGGATGGAT
>JAVCKW010346483.1:0-10627 GCA_034780715.1 Peltospira delicata | reverse complement strand
CTAGTACCTGTAAAACAATATAAGATATATACTCTCCACAAGTACCTGTAAAAGAATGTAAGATATAGACTCACCACGAGTACTTGTAAAACAATGTGAGATATAGACTCACCACTAGTACCTGTAAAACAATATAAGATATATACTCTCCACAAGTACCTGTAAAAGAATGTAAGATATAGACTCACCACTAGTACCTGTAAAACAATATAAGATATATACTCTCCACAAGTACATGTAAAACAATGTAAGATATAGACTCACCACTAGTACCTGTAAAACAATATAAGATATATACTCTCCACAAGTACATGTAAAACAATGTAAGATATAGACTCACCACGAGTACTTGTAAAACAATGTAAAATATAGACTCACCACTAGTACCTGTAAAACAATGTAAAATATAGACTCTCCACGAGTACCTGTAAAACAATGTAAAATATAGACTCACCACTAGTACCTGTAAAACAATGTAAAATATAGACTCTCCACGAGTACCTGTAAAACAATGTAAGACATACCACAATTACCTGTAAAACAATGTAAGACAGACTCACTACAAGTTCCTGCAAAATGAGATTTTTCAGTCAGAAAACCCAATTCATTATGAATACCTGTAAAACAATTTTTTAAAGTTAGAAAACTCAACTTATTACGAGTACCTGTAAATCAAGATTTTTCAGTCAGAAAACTCAACTGTAAAATAAGAATCCTACATATTTGACGCAATATTTATCTAAAATACTCCTAAATAACATGTGTGCATCAATGCTGACACAAAATATTTCTTATTTCTTTACTCTGTGCATGCAATATAACATAAGACACTTATGATACACTCCAATTTCTGGATGTTTCCCGAAATAAAACCGTGTGAGCCATTTTCCAGATGATAGGTAGAATTAATGAATGCTTAACAACACCCCAGCACGAAAAATAGATCGGCTCTTGAGTGTCAAATGAGGTAGTAAATGATTAACATGATTGATGGTCAAAAGTAAAATTTCTGATTTTTTTGTTGTTTAAACAGCGTAAAGAGCTGTGTAAAACAAATTTTTTTTTACATTTATTTGTGGTAGTAGCCTGCTTACTGTTTTCCCTGACGAGACAGAACTCCATGGTATCCATTGAGTCGAGTGTGCTGTCCAGATCAATAGCCGTTCCAGGTTCATCCTGCTTCTCCAGGTTGTAGTTCAAACCTGCATGAACACACACTTTTTGATGACTGATTAAAGGCTGTTTTCCCTAGCCTCTTTAATGTTTTCTCTAGGAAAATGACAATATGTGGTGAATTAAAAGAATTGGGGTGCTTTTACCATTTCGGGGGCAAAACTATTTAACACTCAGTGCCAATAATCGGGAGTAGTCATATGAACCATGATATCAAAGTATGTTTGTTTAATAAACTAAACAAACCCAACAAATTAAGAAAATATCATGTACTTATGGTTTTTGGGGTGATAATTTTTTAATTATAAAATTCAAGCAAATAAATTAAGAACTGAAGAAATGTTACAAGTGAAAACATGCAGATGGATACTAGGGCAACATGGTGCTGATGTGGGCCAGCATGGTGCAGTACTATGGAAGCAGTGTGGACCACCATTCTAAAACAAAACTAGGAAAAACACAACTCTTTTAGAATGGTGCACCACCATGATGCCTCATTATTCATCAGCAAATTTTTTGCCCTCATCACTTGCAAGATTTCTTCACTTCTTTATTTATATGGTTAGTTTTTATTTTTATTTTAAAATTATTACTAAAAAAAAAAACACAACTCTAGTCTTGCATACACATAAGTATATTATTTTCTTAATTTATGTTATATATATTGTTACTTTTTATAACAATGTCAAATTTTACATGGCCCATCCTATTTTTGGTCGTTTGTGTTAAACATTTCTGTCTGGGAATTGGTAAAGTGTCCCCAATATGTTTTGTTTTCCATGCCCTGCCAGATTCTTAGGGAAAACACTAAAAGCATAGTCATAAACTAGCAAGTTTTGTCTTATGACATCACATACATAGTAAAGTCTGTAGATAAAGATGTCACATATTTGCAGAAATTTAGACATAACAGAAATATTTAATTTATTAAGACTATTTGTACGAACATATTAAAACAGATAGTGATAAACAACTTCTCCACTCCATTATTTATTGGGTTGCTGGATGAAGTTAATAACCAGTTAACGACACTTCATATATTAGCTTTATTCTGTTCAGGGCGAATGGGAAATTCTGCTCAGCTCAATTAATTATTCTCACAGGATAGTAAACTTTCAATTTGTTTATACAGGGTTGGTTAAATTGACAGAACAGCTAAGGTATTCAAGTATGTGATGAGGGAAGGAATAGGTCATTTCAAAGGAGCTGAGGGGTTTGTATTCATCTTCCATGTGGTACTCAGACTGATTTAACTGGCTGTTCCATGAATCGCCCTTACTGCTAAAGGGAAAATTACATTTATGCTAAAACCTAAAAAGGTAATTTGTTTTAAAAATCATAATAAAAAGAAAAAAGATTACAATATTTTTTTCCAAAAACGTCAATCTTAACTTTGTAGAAAACAGATTATACGCGTTAATAATCTGTTTTGAAATTAATTTTCACTTGATTAATTAAACAGTTATAAGTAAATTCATTGGTTCCTTTTTGACGCATACAGACTATATAACGTAAAGAATTGATATAAAATAAACTGATGTGACTACAATTTTGACAACTGAATGGAAATGTCTACACCGACTTCTGCATCACAAATTATTAACCTAACTGCACCTGGCCAAGTTTGTAAACATCCTATGTTGTCATAGTGTTATAGTTTATTTAAATTACATAGCTTTAGTGGTCAGAAATTCACCAGTATGAGATTTTTCCATCTATAAAAGACAACTTTTTTTACATTTATTTTTTCTAACTCTTGTTTATATTATTAGATCATGATAATGTTAATACATTTTTCGGGTTGTTATTTGACAGGAATCAAAGTCTTGTATAAAAGGCAAAAATATGGTTATGTATAATTTTTATTAGTACTATAGGAAGTATTCTAATAAAAAGTTTCTGACGCCGATATAACTGTATATAAAAATGTGTTGAGAGTGTCATTAAAAAAAAACATCTACCCTTCTACAGTATAATTTCTGTTATTATCACTACAGTTTAATTAAATTCATATCAGTCAAAAAGAAAGAGAAGAAAAATAGTAGATTAATTATTGTACACCAATACTTAACCCCTTTCAACTCTGTAAACCATTTTAAATCTCAAACCATTGTGCTGTAAAAACCTAGCCACAACAGGTTAAAAATAATATCACTCATTACCTTTAAGTCACTGCAAACCTCAAGGGCTAAATGTTGTTTTGTTTTTGTTTTTTTGTTTATTGTTTCTGTCTTATTTTTTTCTTCATTGGAGGGGTTGGTTAGTTGAGTTGTTTGTTGTTGGTTTTTGTGTGTTTTGTTTGGGTTGGTTTTTGGGGGGATGGCATTATTTTATTTATTATTATAATTAAAAAATTGACAAACCTGGTCTGATTTTGATCTTCCTCCTCCTGATCACCTTCTCCAGGATCACTTTCATGGGAATGTTCGTGCTCGGTACCTGGAACTTGTTGAAGCCGCGGTTTGGAACAGTACTGTAAAATATTACACAGGTAAATAATAATAATAATTAGACTGTATGCATCTTTAATAAGATCCAAATTGGATTATGGATGCATTGTTTATGGGTCAGCTCGCAGGTCTTACTTGCATATGCTTGATTCTGTACACAACCATGGTCTTAGACTTTGTCTTGGAGCATTTAGAACATCACCTGTAGAGAGCTTGAACGTTGATACACACAGACCTAGTTTGGGTGCTAGGCGTGCAAAGGTATCTCTGCAGTATGCAACCAAGATCAAGTCATTACCAAAACACCGTGTACATAACATTGTGTTTGATGATAAATATATGAAGTTGTTTGATGCAATGCCAAATGCCATACGTACATTTGGTGTTCGCATCAGGCAGTTTTTAACTGTTTCCAACATTGACTTGTCAGACATTTTGGAAACACCTTCTACCGCCTTGGTGCATCACACCACCTAAAATTGTACTGGATTTGGTACACCTGAAGAAGGATCATACAGATGCATCTATATACCAACAACTTTTAATGAAACTTCAACACAAGTACCGTGGGAATTCTGTGGCATGTGCTACAGTTTTTCCATCAGACACGGTAATTTCCATGAGATTGCCCATTCGGCATCTATATTCACTGCCGAAGTCTGGGCAGTCATTAAAGCCCTGGAAGAAATTAAATGTGCATCCTCATCCAAATATATTATTTTTACAGACTCACTTTTGTGTCTCCAAGCTTTACAATGTATGAAACTGGAACATCCCTTAATTGGGATGGTGATGCGAAAGTGTGTCTTTTTTAAACATTGCTAATAAGGATATTATTTTTTGTTGGGTACCCAGCCATGTTGGCATCAGGGGTAATGAAAAGGCAGACTCTGCTGCCAAGTCTGCTTTGAATTTGCCACATGTCAAGGTTGGTGTACCCTACTCTGATTATAAACATGCTATCAGTCATGTATTTTCAACTTGGCAAGATGATTGAGATGGTGTACATGAAAACAAACTTCATTTTGTCAGGCTGGTCCTTGGAGATTGGCAGTCCTCCTACAGGCAGTGCAGGAAGGATGAAGTTGTGTTATGTCGTGCCCATATTGGTCATCCACATCTGACACATTTATACATCTTAAACAAAGACCCTCCACCTCAATATGATCACTGTCAGTATATGCTGACAGTCCACCACATCTGTAAGTTGTACACATTAGCTGTTTAGCTAAAATGTTTTAAGGTAATAAATAGAATATTACACTCGTGTTTATGAGAGATGATATTTACTTGAGTCTAAATCATTGCATTTGCATTATTCACTCGGGGAATGTAATAATTAAGGCACTAGTGTCCTAAACACAGTAATATCCTCTATTGCTGACACATCTGCTGCAGTGTGCGATCTTGAGGCAAGCCCGGGAGCCTGAGGTTTGTAAAATTTGTGTAGGACTGTCTAGCTTGTCCAGCATATGAGACCTTGCGGCTCTCAAATATAATTTGTACAAATGTAAAATAAAAACATATCAATTAGGCTTAAAATCTGATTTTCTAATAAATATATTGCAAAGACTGAAGATTTAATAATCATATTAAATAACTGCCAAGTCTGTGTTACATTTCAGAACAATGGTATCTATACCATTCACAAAAGAAATGTATATAAATATTATGACACGTGTGGAGCTCCTTTAATTGTTGACAAGCTCTCTAGATTTGTGAACATTTGTTTAACATTACATTTTGCGGCATCAAAGGCACAATAACAAGTGCTTATCGATAAATTGCTGTAAGTACGATGTGACTCACACTGTGACAACCAGCGAGAGTTTCGGGGCGGGCTGGGATGCAGCCCTCTGGACGAGAGCGAGCTTGGCAAACCCGAACTTTGATACCGGTTCACGGTTGTCGAGACTTGGGAAATCCATGTCCACCTCCCCATCATCCTCTGCAATGTGTAAACAGTATACGTCGAGGTCCTCACTGCAAATATAGAAACACAGATCTCAGAGAGAGAGAGAGAGACAGAGAGAGAGAGAGAGAGGGAGGGAGACAGTGGGAGAGAGGAAGAAAGAGAGAAAGACAGATACATAGGCTGATAGCTAGTGAAAGAGACAGAAAGAGAGGGGAGAGAAAGAGGGAATCAAGAGTGAAAGACAGAAACAGAGAGAGAGGAGAGGGAGTGAGTGACAGAGGAAGATAAAGCGAGGAGAGAGGAAAATAGAGAGAGAGGGATTGGCTGTTACAGACAAGTATTTACTACAATATATCAGTTGTCAACAGTAAAGTGGCCACTAGGGACAGGTGCCTGCTTAATACAGTGACTGTTGAACATATTTCCTTGTACTTCTGAACTAACCTCATTTTGGGTTCTCTCCCCTCATTGGTGTACTGCCAGCAGATTAGACCAATCAGATCTTGAACCTTAGCAGTTGCCGTGACAACTATTGGCATGGGATCCATCCGCTCAGAGGGAGGAGCCATTGCCAGGTAGATGTCAATCTTCTTCGTACCAATCCCAACACTAGTCTGTACAAGAAAACACTTTGACTACTTCATTCTTAACTTAATTAAACCTATACTGTTACAGAGATTTGGTCCATTTAATGGCTAAATACAGTATTACTTGAAAATACAGTTAAACTGCCCCTAAATTCACTTTATAATCATCTACATAACCACTAGATTAATTCATTATATAATTCATATATAGTTTAATCATGACAATGATACATAATCTAGAAAACAATAATGGTTATTTGAATTTTTTTTTAATGAAACAGGTAATATGAAATTCTTAGTGGACCCGTATGGCTATGTTTTGTTTCCTTTCTCATTTTCATAATGGTCCCCATATGTCTGATGCTGTGTGTGATTTTGGTTTAAAAAATTAAAATGTCATAAGGACTCCCTGTTTACAATTCAATGAGCTCCACCCTCATGTCATAAGAATTATAAACTACATTTATGCGAATGGTATGCTGTTTTTTTTCTCAATGTGACACAGACTTGTGAGTAATCTGCAGTCTCTGCAATATATTTATTACCTTATATACTCACCTATATGTCAAATTATTTACCTCAAAATACTCTATATTTAGCACACACACACACACACACACACACACACACACACACACACACACACACACACACACATTTTTTTTTTTGTTTACTCCCTTATAAAATTGTCATTAGGCAAGTCTATGGTAGATTGTTTTTGTTTGGTTCTTAAAGCAGTCAATTAGGTAGTCTAATGCCATAGTTCTACTACCTGAATAATTTATTCTGTGTAATAAAACGTTATTTTGTTCTATTTAATTGTCAACAAAACCTGCTTTACCAGCACAGTCAAATGTTCTAGAACTGGCACAAAGTGGTTAATTAATTCACAAAGGAGGTCACCAATAAACAATGTACTTGTGCATAATCTGGAGTTTTTTAAAGTACCACACAAATGTTGAATTTTGTTAATGTTAAAACAATACTGGCAAAAAGAACTTGGCATGAGAACTAGTGGCTTACGTAACATCCTGCTCAGAATACTTGATCATGTGTGACCTCAATAAAATTAGGAATGAGGCCAACATAATGAATATTAATTAGGCCTACTTTACAAAAAATGTACAGCAGAATAAATGAGTGCTCAAAATTGTATGGAGCAAATTCCACAGTCACAGTAGTAATGGTGATAGTGATGTTGTTTGTTGATTATGAAACGAAGTCTTGGTACACCACTTAATAATATGAATGATGTTTTTCATCACTTAGTAATGTCACACTTATGTTCACTGAAAGTTGGGGTCGACTTATAAGTGGGTCAAAGCAAAAACTGCTGGTTTTACTGCCAAACAAAGGGGGTCACCTCAAAATCACACACAGATAAAATATACTGATTAAATCATTAAATACACACATTTCTCTCTCAGTATTTTGTCTTTAGAGGGGAGGTAACTGCTATAGCACTTACCCTTCCATCAAATTTTGCATATTCTGAGAAGGGGTTATCACCCCTTGACCCCGTTGAGATCATGCGGCTGAGAAGTGATGTTCTCTTACTGTTTTCCTTCTGCTCTTCGGTAATGAGCTCCCTCTTCTTCTCAAACAGGCTCTTCTTGTCTTCAGCTGGGTACACATGGCATTAAACAGTATTAACACACTGACTTTTGCCAATAAAAAAATTCAAAACATAATATACACTATCCTGGCATACTGTGATGAACTCAGTTCACGATTATACTTGCAGCAAGCTTTCAACGTGGGCCACCTCGGTAGCCTAGTGCTGTAAGCATCCACCTGGCATGTGCTCAACCTTATATGAAGCCACTAGGTATTTTTCGAACTAAACTGTTTTAAGTTGCCAATATAACTGTTTAATAAAATATGTGTTGAGTGTGTTTAAATTAAAAACAAATTATTTATTGTTTAGAGGTTTTTAGTTTTTCTGTTATATCAACATCGAAAACATTTTAATTAGACAAAACCCTAGTGGATACCTGACACAGATTGATCCAGAATAGTACAGAATAGGAGTATGTTAGTTAATGATGCACTCAACACATTTTATTTACAGTTATATGGCGTCAGACACATGGTTATGGACCATATTGATAGTCAGAACAGAAACCCGCTACCGCAACATAGGCCACTCCTTCCGATTAAGCACCATCGCATATACAAAATAGTACAAACCACAGCCTTTATTACACCAGTCATGGAGCACTGGCTGAAACAATGAGTCCACCAAGTTGGATCGATCTGAAGACCTACCGCACCATGCGTGAACACTCTACCTCTGAGCCATGTCCCTCTCCCCTCAGATCAAGCTAAGTATTAAATATAATCACTAATACAAATGTGCATAATTAAATTTTATTATTATTACATTATTTCCTGCATGGGCACAGAGAAGAAAAAAATATTGTTACCGAAATATATTTGAGTCTCCATACTTTTTGGATGAGTTTTAAACTCTAGGAACCAGCGTAACCATTTATTTAACCCCATCTCTTTCATTACATAACATGAACAATAATGGGAAGAGTGCTGCTAGTCATGCCAATGTGTAAAGTTTACCTGTTAGTTCGCCTGGGGCACTTTTCCACGTGATGGTTTTCACTTTACTATGAGTTCTTTTCTCCTTCTTCATTCGCTCCAAACGTTGAGCAGTGTTGGATCTTCTCCTGTGAGCACCTTCAGGAAAAAAAAAGTAAGAGATTTAATAATGTATTCAACTTATTTTATTTACAGTTATACAGTGTTAGAGGAGGGAAGGAAGGAGATATTGGGAGAGAGAGAGAGAGTGTGAGATAATATTTTATTTAACAATGTATTCAATGTATTTACAGTTATATAGTGCTGGGGGAAGAGAGAGAGAGAGACAGAGAGAGAGAGAGAGAGTGAGTGAGTGAGTGAGTGAGTGTAGTTTGGGACCCAAGACCCAATTTTTGGGGTTTGTCATGACTGGCTTGCAATAGTTTTGTTTGCTCTTGGATCATCTAAAGGAGGGTCTGGGCTATTAGAAAAGTGATGTTGCACCTCTGGAAATCATTGCGCAACTTTTCTGCAACCATGTTTCTATGGTAACCCCCCTCGAAAAATCAAACTTTCCTTGTAATCATAAATGTGTAATAACTTTCTTAATTTTTAAGATAGAGAAACAATTTTGGTATTGAAATGATCAGAAGAAATGAGGTTATTAATCTGTAGCACCATATATCCTAAATAGCTCATTTGCATATTCATAATTTATCGTAAATGGTGTTTTTATACTGCAAAATAGCCATATCAACTTGCAACTTTCAATCCAAAACAGCTTTTCAGGGGATGTTTATAGTTAACAAATAAAGTTTCCATTGTTGTATTTTAGGGTTTTTTCTCTATAAATATGGTTAGTTTTTATGGCTAGATTTATTTCTAAATATTCATCATATTATTAAGAGGTATATAATATAAGTTGATCTTTGACATCATGATATTTTCAAATTTGAAAAACAGAATTGGTTACCATGGTAATCAATATATAGAAAGCAAGTTTTTTTCAAGAAAATCCTAGTTTTAAGTGCATTCATTTTGAATGAAAAATATTAATGTATGGCTACAAGCCTCTTATACTATTAAAGTATCATATTGTAATATAATTTTTATGTTTGAAGTGCAAAAAAAAGTTTTTAGGAGTTGACAACAGTTAACAAATAAAGGTTCATTTGGCATATTTTAGGTTTTTTCCTCTATAAATATGGTTAGTGTTGTCATATTATTAAGAAGCATACAACATAAGTTGATCTCTGACTTTATATTTTCTTATTTGAAAAAAACTAACAGAATCACTGCATCCTGTATTCATGATCATATTTTAAAATCTGTTTGACAAACTAATGGCAAATTATGCCTGTATGAAGAATCCTTTACTCAAAAATAAATTGACCTATGTTGTCCAGTTATGTTACCATGGCAAGAGGTGTAAAAGCAGAAAATTTATGTTTTTTTATTTTTCTTAAAATACATACTTCAGACAAAAATACACTGAAATGAACCAACCATATGTTTGCCTTCAAAATGTACAATACTGCTGGCAACAAGTATAAGACATATTTATGGTTATCTTAAATTTAATAATGTGGAGGTGTTGTTGTTTTTCTGTTCAGTAATATTTGTGCTTTAAAAGATATTTAGTTGTTTTTAATTGTGTAGAACATCATGTCCTTTTAATTAACAATTTGCCTAAATCCCTGGTGATATATTTTAATTATAATTAAACAATACACCTACAAAGGCATTAGAAATGTACAACTAAAATGTTATATGTTTATGTAAACTGACAAAAGCATTTGTCAGTGTGATATATAAGTTGTCAGCATCAGTACATAATGATACCAGGTAACATATATAATAATTTTTTTTTTTTTTTAAATATTAAAAAAATATATAATGATATAATAATAATAATAATAATAATAATAATAATAATAATAATAATAATAATAATAATAATAATAATAATA
>JAVCKW010345372.1:0-10787 GCA_034780715.1 Peltospira delicata | reverse complement strand
GAAGGGACTAATATTCCAAAAAATAAACTTAATATACAAGACCCAATAGAGATACACGAAATTGAAAATGAATTAATAGAGCAGGCATATGCCAAATTGTCGTCTCAACTTACCCAAGATACCATACTTGATGAATCATACTTCATTGATCTTCATAAAAAAACCTTCGAATCCCTCTATGAGTTCGCCGGAGTTTATCGTGATGTCAATATGAGTAAGGGGGAGTCGCAGTTTTGTTTGGCTCAGCATCTGCATAGTGAATCCAAGAGAATATTTGATGAACTGGCATCAGAGCATTATCTGTCAGGAGTGCGAAATGATAGAGAGCAGTTTGCTCAGAGATTGGCATATTTCCAATGTGAACTGATAGCCCTGCATCCTTTTTATGAACTTAATGGCAGGATCACGAGGCTTTACTGTGATATGCTTTGTCTTTACAACGGATATAAACCTGTTGATTATGGTAGTGCCATAGAGAATAATGCCTATATCGATGCATCTATCGCCTGTGTGCAGTTTGCAGACAGTAGCCCTTTGGCTAAGATTATTTTTGAAGGACTTATAACAGACAATAATCATATTGATGCAGAGTCATATTCTGATACGCAATGACACTGGAGGAAACACATGCCAACCCTAAAAATTTCCAACACCGTCACCATAGATGAAAGCGAGATAGAGATCTCTGCCATACGGGCTAGTGGGTCTGGTGGACAGAAGGTCAACAAGGTCGCGGCGGCGGTGCATTTGCGTTTTGACATCGCTGCTTCGTCTCTGCCGGAGCATTACAAAGAGAAGTTGCTCTCCCTCAAGGACAAGCGTATCACCAAAGAAGGCATCATCGTCATCAAATCTTACCAACACCGAAGTCAGGAGCAGAACAGAGAAGAGGCGCTAGAACGCTTGGTAGAGCTGGTCAAAAGTGTGAATATCGTTCAAAAGAAGCGTGTACCTACCAAGCCCACCAAAGGCTCTGTCAACAAGAGGCTTTTTGCCAAGAAAAAGCATAGTCAGAAAAAGAGGTTACGAGGGAGAGTGGGGGATGAATAGCAATCTGAGTTAGTCTTTGTTGTATTGACAAGGCATCTACAAAAAGATATAATAAGTAACAAGGATGACGCAGATGAAGATCATAAGATGGAATGAAGAGAAAAACCAACTTCTTATACTTCAGCGGGGACTGAGCTTTGAGATGGTTCTGGATAAGATCGAAAATCAAGAGATATTGGCACGACGTTCTCATCCAGACAACAGGAAGTACCCCAACCAGTTTATTTTTATATTGCGGCTGGAGGGGTATGTCTGTTATGCCCCTTTTGTGGAGGATGAGAATGAGATATTTCTGAAAACGATTATTCCCAGTAAAAAACCAGAAAAAGAGTTCAAAGGAAAACAGAGATGAAAAAAGATACTTTTGTATATGATGCTGAGGAGCTGGAGCTCTTGGATGAGCTAGAGCAGGGGAAGTGGACAGATGCGCCACTTGATGAAAAAGAGAAAAAGTCTTATGCCGATAGCGCCAGATATACCAAGTCGCTACAGGAAAAAAGGCAGACTACTATACGCTTTTCGGTGAGTGACCTTTCCGTGGTAAAAGCAAGAGCCAAGGAGATGGGCATAGGCTACCAGAATCTTATACAGGCATTGGTACATAATTATGTGAAGGACAAGACCAAGCTGGAGATATGACTAAATTTGCAAATAGCTCAGCAAACAAAAGCGATGGTGGAAGAAGGAGTCAAAACTTGAACAAATACTTAAAAATATTGCTGATTATAGCACTGATCTCACTCTCTGGATGCAGCTCGGATAGGAAGGTAGATGCGAGTATCAAGAAAATTGACACCAAGAAAACACACAATTTTAGGGATGATTTTGGTGCCAAGAATAGTGCATGGAAACAGCATGAGGGAGAGTGGGTACTGGCCAACGGGGTGTTGACGCAGACGGCTCGTGACAAATATTTCCCTCTGATACTGCTCGAAAATACCAAATATAGCAGCGTGGATGTATCTGTGAAGTTCGAGCCATTATCCGGCAGGATAGATGCCAGCGGCGGGGTGGTATTTCGGGCACAGGATAGCAAAAACTACTATATAGTCAGAGCCAATGCTCTGGAGGATAATTTCAGGCTCTATTATTTCAAAGACGGCGATAGATACCAGATCGCCTCGGCTACCGTCACACCACCTGTTATGAAACGCTACAGCACCATCCGTGTGGTAGCCAAAGGCGATCACATCCAGGCATATCTAAACGGCAAACTCGAGATAGACCATCACGACAAACACTATGCAGACGGATATGTCGGGCTGTGGACCAAGGCCGATTCGGTAACGGCATTTGATGATTTTGAGGTGAGCGGAGAGTAGGGCGAAAGAGAATATGAAATAAATTGAGACTATTTTTTAGTTCTCATAAATTTCTTCAATGAAGCCAGCTCTAAATCTCCCGAAGGGATAAAGTTCTTTTTTCTAAAAATCGCTGGAGATTTGACGATATGAAAGTGAGTAACTATGCTGGCATCAAAATATTCGGATCGTATCGCTATATAAGTGCCGTTGATTTCCCATTCGCTGCCATCTTGAAAAAAACTATTTGGCATCTCGTACTGTGTATTATCTCCCATATCCAAAACAAGGGTAAAATCTTTAATAGTTCTTTTTGCCCATCTTTTAGCGGCAGTCAATATGTAATCAAAGGTATAGTTGCAAAGCACATTACCACCATTTTCATAAATATAATGATGCTTGATATGATTTATGCCTTTTTTGAAATGCGCTTGAAACATATATGCGTACACATTCTCTGTAAAATGAACAATAAAATCTACATTTTCATCATTTACAATAACGGAAAAAAAGTAGATACATGGATGACCATTTTTGATGACATTAGGACATTCATTTTTTGTGTTTATATCGCCATAAGGTTCGTTTGCTTCAAAACCAACCATAATATCCTTGGGGTCACTTGGATTTAGCAAAGTATATTCGACAACAATATCTATAATATTTGGTTTTATTCTCTTGATTTTGAGTATCTCTTTTTCTATGGAAATGTTGGTTTCGTTGATAGGTATGATCTGATTTCCACTAAGTGTATAAGCGCCATCGTTACCAAATAGAAAAACAGTGAATATAAATAATACTGCAAGTATGTGAATAATTTTCATATTGTATTATATCTTAAAGGAAATAAGCCAAAGTCATCAAAAATAAATATGTATCGATTGAATAAAAGTTCTTTATTTGAAAAACTCAGCAAAAAGGTGTTGAGTGAGAGTGTCAGTGGAAAATAGGGTGTTTACCTCTTTTGGATACTATACTGCGATACATTTTGCATGATGAAGGATAAAAAGTGAACAAACTTAGTAAAAACAACATACTACTCATGCTCATAAACGCAGCTATATTTGTCGGTGGGTATTTTTTCTTGAGGCTGGCGTATCATATGTCGGACAAAATGCCATTTACTCAGGAGATCATACTGATCATTCTCGGTACCCTGGCTACCATACTGATCACGGCTATGCTGCTCAACAAGCAGACCTCGGTAGAGCTGGAGAAGGAACAAAGCGTCAAATTCATAGAGCTCAAAACTGAGACATACCAAAACCTCATAGATACCATAGAATCGATGGTACTGCATCACAATATCACGCAGGATGACCTGACCAAGCTACAGTTCCAGACCCACAGGCTGGCTATATTTGCCTCACCTGCCGTGTTGAAAGAGTATGAAAACTTTCTCAAGGTATTTAATGGGCTGATAGCCTCAGATAAAACAGTCAATGAATCGGATGAACAGGAGCTTGCAGGGGCTTTGGCCAAGCTGACTGTGCACATCAGATCCGATCTGGTGGGTGAGCTGGATGAGGAGAGCGGCATCAGCCAAAGTGAAATAAGCAGGCAGATAATGGCAAACGTACAGTGAAATATGTAACCTTGACATACAGGTTTGGCTCATCTGACATATGTACTATAATATGACATGACAATTCAAAAGGAGAAAACATGTCACTGCAAGAGAGATTTACCGAGGATGAAGTGTTTCATTTGACAAATGCCCCGTATCTGGTGGGCTCGGCAATGGTGTTCGCTGAAGGAAGCGGACTGGGAACTATCAAGGAGCTCTATGCCAATGCCAAAGCATTTCTGAATGGAGCCAAGAAATTTCCTGACAACAGTGTGATCACAGGTATATTGCCACAAATGGAAGATGCTAAAGCCGTCAGGGAAGAGACCAAAAAGTTTCAGGCCAAAGCCAAAGAGGATTTCAAAGCCAGAGGAATCAAATCCAAGGATGATATGAAAGCCTATGCAGATGAAGAGCTACAGACCGCTCTGACCATTTTGGCTGCAAAAGCAAACGAGACTGAGATCTCTCAATACAAAGAGTGGATACTTTCGATCGCTGAGAGCGTGGCCAATGCTGCCAAAGAGGGCGGTTTCCTAGACTTTGGGGGTGAGAGGATCAGTGAAGGCGAAAAAGAATTTTATTCCAAAGTAGCCTCTGCTATGGGAATGGATGCCAAGTTGGCATGATTTCACGATCGCTCCACGATTGTCCCGTATGATTGAGAGGATATGGTTTGGCTGTATCCGCAAATTTTTTCAAGGAGTCACAATGCAGAAAAGTAGAAGAACTTTTTTGAAATGGACTGCAACGCTGGGGCTGGTCCCGTTTTTGGGTGTAAGTCTATTTGCCGAGCCTGTTAAGATCGAGTCTATCGGGTCTACCGATATGGATGATCTGTTCGATCCGGACGGCTGGCTCTAGCAAATTTAGCTGCCGCACCAAATATGTGTGCGGTACGCCTCTTTGCCTGCAACTCTTCGCAGCTTCCTCAGTACCTCAAAACAATATCATAACCATACACGCTAAGAGATCATTTCGTGCCCGTATTCTTTGCCAAGCTGCAAGAGAGTATCTGAAATAGTGTGATCCTTGAAAGCAACATCATGGATCTTTTTGTAGCCAAATCCTCCATCGTTGTAGCATACGACACTTTCCCCCCTGCCTGAGAGTAGCCCATCTATAGCATACGTAACAAAATCAAATGCCATCAGGCGGTCATATACAGTAGGATTGCCGCCTCTTTGGATGTGTCCCAGCACCATAGGTGTGGCTTCGATCCCTATTTCCTGCTCAAACCATCGCTCTATCTCCGCAGTTTTATTGAGAGCTTCGGCAACTATAGCGAGGAAGTACTTCCTGCCGTTTTCTTTTTGGGCGAGGAATTTTTCTCTATAAGCATCGAGATCGTATGGCAGCTCTGGTATGAGGCACATCTCGGCACCACTGGTCAGTGCTGTGACGAGTGCCAGATATCCGCTGCCTCGACCCATAGTCTCCACTACAAAGGCTCGACCGTATGAGGATGCGGTATCCCGCACAGAGTCTATGGCATATTTGATCATATTG
This sequence comes from Peltospira delicata, assembly GCA_034780715.1. Lineage (NCBI taxonomy): Eukaryota > Metazoa > Mollusca > Gastropoda > Neomphalida > Peltospiridae > Peltospira > Peltospira delicata. The sequence goes on along the minus strand of JAVCKW010345372.1, from coordinate 5,360 downwards.
AGAGCTGTATCGACCCCCAGACAATACTCTGTGCCTGCTATGTCATTGTCGATCGTGGAGGGTATGCCCGCTACGCTGATATCAGAAGATTCTTCGCTAAGCTTCTGCATACCCCTGAATGATCCGTCACCACCCATCACTATCAAATGACCAATATTGTGTTTTTTTAGATTCTCGATTGCTATGGCTCTGTATCTGGATTCTTTGAATCTGATGGATCTGGACGTGTGTATCTTGGTGCCGCCTCTGGAGATGATGCCAGATACATCGGAATAACCGGCTTTGGTGATCTTGTCGTCTATGAGACCTTCGTAACCTCTGTCGACAAAATAAGGTGTCAAGCCCTTGATATAGCTGTACTCTACAAATCTTTTCAATGCAGCATTCATCCCCGACACATCGCCGCCGGAACATAGTATGGCTATATTTTTGATGATGGACTCCTTGGACGTAGATAGTGCAATTATAGCATACCGTCAGTAATCACTGTGGGCAAGTTTGGCGCTAAAGGCTAGCATGACTATACCTGCTGTCACTATGGCAGCTGTCAAATATAGCGGATAATCGTAACTGCCCGTGTGACTAACCAGCGCAGCGCTATAGAGGGGTGCGGTTACCTGACCGATACCGTATGCAGTGGTAAAGGCACCCATGAGAACTACCGGATTGTGAGCAGCTATCCTGCCTCCCAGATTGAGAAAGAGGGCTACCAAGCCAACAAAAGTGCCCCCGTACAACAAGCCACTCAGCAGTATCAGAAAGATATTGTCAGTCAATGCAGGCAGTAATATACCAACTACCTGAAGAGCCATTGCGATCATCATGACCTTGATACTGCCAAATCTATGTGCTAGGCGCATCCAGATGATACAGGATGGTATCCCGGCCAATCCCACTATGGTCCAAGTCCTGCTACCCCATCCCTCAAGACCATGTATGGAGTCAATGATGTCCGGCAGGAAAGTAGCTTGCACCACAAATCCGACACCTTCGGTAAAATATGCCATGGTCAGAAATATGACAAATGGGGTGAATATGGAGAGATCAAACTTGTGTTTGGGCGCAGACTGTTTGACGTGATGATCAAAAGACAATATGTAGATCGAATACGCAGCCATGGGCACACCAAATATACTCAAGACCAACCATGCAGTTCTCCAGTCATAGCCCGCCAAAATCACGCTCTTGGATATGATATCGGTAACAAAAATGGCTATCCCGATACCGCTAAAGTGAATTCCCATTGCCTTGGTTTTGTCTGGCATATTGAGTTTGGTCATCACGATAGCAGAGCCCACTACCATTCCCATAGCAGTACCGAAACCTCCTACTATACGTGATGCGATCCAAATATTGTAGTTATCAGTGAGTCCAAGTATGATCGTACTAAGAACAGATATGATCATTCCAAGGCGAAAGTATTTTACTTTGGTATTGATATCTTTGATGAAGACAGCAAATATAGCACCACTCAAATATCCTGCAAAGTTCACCGAGGCCAGTACACCTGTTTTGGTAACATCGAGTATATCATCCATCATGGGCGGCAACAGAGATGTGAAAGCAAATCTCGCTATGCCTATGCCTAAAACAAGGGAGATTATCCCGGCTGTTAGAATGGCACCGTTGTTGTTTCTGTCTTTTAATACTGATAACACTTGAGCCATCTCCTCAGAGAGTGATTTTATGGGCAGTATATCGTATTATTGTTTCAAAAAGGCATGAAGTGGAAGCCAAGGGGAGTACTAAAACTCAAACCCTCCGCCTTGACCTTTGTTCATGCTCTCATAGACCGCGTTGACATACTCATCTCTGATCTTGCAGTCATTGATCTGGGGGCAGGGGAGGCAGCTTTTGAATCCTTTCTCGGCTTGGCAGGATTGCAGTTTTTTGGTCTCCTCCTCGAGAGCTATCTCAAACTTATCCATCTCATTTCCCATCACTCTACTCCGTAGGCTTTTTTTAGAGATTCAATCTCATAGTTGGAGCCAAAAAAACATGGTGTTGTGTCATGGTGATGATTTGGGATTATCTCCAACAGACGGTTGCCGCGGTCATCTATCGCCTGACCGCCGGCCGCCTCAAATATCAATGCAAAAGGGAGAACTTCAAACAATATGCGCAATTTGCCTTCCGGCACATCCGATGTGGGAGGATAGCTGAAGATCCCGCCGCCTTTGACCAGGATATGATGAAGATCAGGCACCATCCCTCCGCTATATCTGAGTCGGTATCCCTCTGCAAACAAACCGTCAATAAATGCTTTGTGCTTGGGTAGCCAATTTTGCTGTGTGCCGCCTGGAGCGTTGTGCTTGCCTTTTTCTTTGAGAGAAAAACCATCGCCTATGTGGTGCCATAAACCATGAACAAAACGATATCTTATGGGCTTCTCGCCCTTGAGAACAGATACCATCTCTATGTGCGGCCCATAAATCACATAGACCGAAGCAACCAAAGTACTGCCTGAGGGCTCCCCCTCGTATATGCCAAAAATAGTGCCTACTGAGAGGTTCGCGTCAACAATGCTGGAGCCGTCCAATGGGTCATAACAGATGGTGTATGGGGCTTTTTCATCCAACACCATCACTTCATCTTTTTCCTCGCTGATAATGGCACGAACATGAGCCAGCGCGCTTAGAGATTTTTCTATGAGCTGATCACTGGCTACATCCATTTTGAGCTGGGTATCTCCGGTAGCATTTTGGTTGGCACTGTATCCGAGTTCACCCTCTTTTATCAGAGCATCAATACTCACTGCTATTGTTTGGATGGAGTCAAAAATGGTTTGCATGATATGAATTCCTTATATAGTGATCGAGTTGGCATCTATCCACTCGATTATACTCTCAAGATCGTTAAGATCGAGAACAATGATCTTCTCAGGCAACTCGTATTGGCCCAACTGTATCGAATCATCAATAGCTATGGCCTCGACATAGGGAAGATAGTCAATTTCGATCTGATTTCTAAAAACAGCGAGTCTGGGCAGTGGCAGTGTTTTGAGTCCTTCAACCATAAGGAGGTCAAAATCACCAAACATATCAGCTACTTCTCTGATCTCCCGGGAACTGTGCGAAAAGAGAGTAGTGCGTGTATCGGATAGGACAGCCACGTCTGCGCCTGTTTTGTAGAATTTGTCGCTGTCTTTGCCTTGTTGATCAAATACAGCTTTGTCTTTTGGGTCGTGCTTGATGATGGCTATTTTGCGTGTATCGACCAGCTTGATTGACAATTTCTCTATGAGTGTTGTCTTGCCGCTGCCTGAAGGACCGGAAAATGCTATAGCTTTTCTTTGTGGCATATTAGTGTTGCCTCCTTTTTCTGAACTTGTCTGTTTTTTCTGGGATATGTAATGTAGATAATAGGTCGGTTATACGGGTAGGAACTCCCAGTTTGTTCATATATATTACATAGTTGGCAAGTACATGTTTGCCATAGTGCCTTGCCTGATCGTTATCTACCATTTCCATACTCAGGTAGGGTTCGTATTCGCCTTTGCCGTTGAACATATGTTTTTTCCTGATCATTTTTCGGGTGTATCCTATGCCTGCATTGTATGCATACGCCACAAATAATGGGTGTTGAAGCCATTTGTATAGATATTTCATATGTCTGTTGGCGTACTTGAGTGATTTGAGCGGATCGAACATAGAATCAAGGTCAGCTTTTTCCTTGCGCTGTTTGGCTATGTGTTTGACCAGAAAAGGCATGAACTGCATCATACCTACTGCATATGATGTAGATATGCATGCAGGCACGAATCTGCTCTCCTGGCGCGCCACGGCGTAGAGTATAGCTTGCCTTTTTTTGGGGAGAGAGGATAGAAACTTTCTGTATGGCATGGGGAAGTATTGGTCCTTCTCTCTGCTTGCTTTTGCCATCACATAGCTATAGTATCCCACCGCTTCCGCAGATCTGTATTTGCGAGCCAGTTTTTTGAGATCGTATTTTTTGGAGAATATCTTTTTCTTGAGTTTTGCCCATGCGATAGGATCTGATATATTTTTGTCAAGCAAGTGTGCTTTTGGCAGGGCTGGTGTGATAGTGGCAGGGTATCTTAGATGGAGCATATCTCTGGCTATAAGTGTATAGACGTTGATATCGTAGCTTTTGGTTAGAGCCTTGAGGTATTTTGTATCTTTGCGGCACTCATAAGCCCAAAACGAGGCTTTGTCCAGCATCTCTCTCTGTTCGGCTTTTTCGGTGGCGAGTCTAAAATACATTTCCGCTATATTTTTTTTGCCCAAAGAGAGAGCCCTGAAACCAAGTTTCATCAGGTTGTTATATGTGATTTTGTTACTCTTGGCAGGAGGGGACATCAATGCCTCCGTGAAATATTTCAGATGCTCATTAACTATACGGTAAATAGAATCGTTGAAACTGTATTTGGTAGTGAGTTCGAGATATAGGTGTGGATCTAGAGGCTTGTCCAGCTTTGCCCGACCCGATTTGCCTGCATGATTGAATACGAACACTTTCATATCTGTAGGAAGTTTTAGCCATTGGGAGTAGGGATCTTTACTCTTGAGTATTTTTAGAGTCCGTCTCTTTTTTACTCTAAGTTTCTCAGCCTCTTTTTTACTGATATTGTGGTGGGGTCTTCTTGGAGCAGGTGCTTTGAGTCCTGTTTTTTTGCGATATGCTTTTGCCAGCTTGCCATTTATGCGATACGCCTCGTGTATCAGCTTGGTTGCATCTTTTTTTGTAGCTTTTGGGCTGGAGATATACCTCCAGATATAGTAGTCTTTTTCGACACTTTTGGGCATCTGATGAACAGTGTTGAAATCCAAATTGCTCCCATTGGCGAATGTGGCGAACATAGCGGTGACTATAGCTATCCAAAAAATCCGTATCATCATAGGTCTTATAAGCTCACTCTATAGATCAAAGTATCTACAAATTGCAATGCAAGCAAAACTAGCAATGGCGATAGATCTATGTTGGATACTACCACAAAAGGGACTTTGCGTCTGACCCACCTGAAGACTGGTTCTGTCAAACGGTTGATGATCTGCACCAATGGATTGTACGGGTCTGGTCTGACAAAACTGAACAGTGCTGAGATTATGATGATCCACATGTATATATTGATAACAGTGTGAAACAGCTGGGCAATTGCAAAGATTAGTGAGGACATCGTACCACCTCCAATAGGTAAGATTTAATATATTTATAGATCGTGTTGATATCGGGTCCTTTTGTCATACCTGTCAACAGGAGCCTCAGAGGCCAGGCGAGCTTTTCTCTACTGATGTTAACAGTCGACGCGAGATGGTCTTCCAGCTCAGAGAATGAGCCGTATGCAGGCGCACCGGAAATAGCTTTGGATATGCGACGCATGATATCCGATAGCTCACCAT
>JAVCKW010344260.1:0-23756 GCA_034780715.1 Peltospira delicata | reverse complement strand
CGGGTCATCAGGCCGATGATTCCCTGGGGAACGGAAAGCGGTTTACCGTAGGAGGGTGAATAGGCCCAGGTCATGGCTATTTTTTTGCCGGCCAGATTTTCTATGCCTCCAAAATGGTTGATAATGTGCAGCATATCCGACATCGACTGGGTGGGGTGATCGATATCGCATTGCAGATTGACCAGGGTCGGTCGTTGTTCAAGCACGCCTTCATCAAATCCGGCCTGCACCGCCTGGGCGACATTGCGCATATAGGTATTGCCTTTGCCGATATACATATCGTCACGAATGCCGATGACATCGGCCATGAACGAGATCATATTGGCGGTTTCCCGAACGGTTTCGCCATGGGCCATCTGTGATTTTCCCTCGTCAAGATCCTGGACTTCAAGGCCAAGCAGATTGCAGGCGGAACTGAAGCTGAAACGGGTGCGGGTGGAATTGTCACGAAACAGGGAAACCCCGAGACCGGAATCAAAGACACGGCTGGAGATATTTTGCTCGCGCATACCGCGCAGGATCTCCGCCATCGTAAAGGTTGCGCTTATCTCATCGTTTGATTTTTCCCATGTCAGGAGAAAATCGTTGTTGTACATTTTGCGGTAATCCAGGGTGGCAAGCTCCCTGATTAATTCTTGAAGGCCTATTTTATCCATTTTTTTCTCCTGATGTCGGCTGTCTGACTATCTGGGTTCCTTTACCCCGTGCAAGAGCCTCGCCGATGTTTTCCGGATTGGTGATGATGACTTTTTTACCGCCGTTTTTTAAAAATTGAATGGCGGCCTCTATTTTCGGCCCCATGGAACCGGGGGCAAAATGACCCTCATGGAGATATCGTTCCATCTCTTCCATGCTCACCCGGCCAAGGGCTTTTTCATTTGGAGTGTCGAAATAGAGCATGACCTGCTCCACTGCGGTGGAAATAACCAGCAGCGGTGCCTGCAGGTTGGTTGCAAGCAGGGCGGCTGTTTTATCCTTATCAATGACGGCATCCACACTGGTAAGACCGGTATCGTTTCGGATCACCGGTACACCGCCGCCACCGGCGGCAATGACCTGATACTCATCACGAAGAAGTGCATTGATCGCCTCCTGTTCGACAATTTTTAAGGGAATCGGGGAGGCAACCACTCTGCGCCAGCCCCTGTTTGCATCTTCCTTCAGCACCCATTCCGGATGCTGCCGGCCAAGTTTCTGCAATTGCTCTTTGGTATAAAATTCTCCAATCGGCTTGTCGGGGTTCTGGAAGCCCGGGTCAGACGGACTGACTTCCACCTGCGTGACAATGGTCACGGCCCTGGCAGAGAGATTTCGTTTTTCCAGCTCGTCCGTTAGGGCCTGCTGAATCTGCAATCCTATTGCGCCCTGGGTATCGGCCACGCAGGAGCTTAACGGAACAATATGCAGACCGATTTCTTTTCTGGCAATTTCCGAGCGCAGCATGATAAAACCGACCTGGGGCCCGTTGCCATGGGTAATGACCAGTTGATATCCATGTTCAATCAGATCAACCAGATGTCTGATCGTCTCGCAGATAGCCTGGTACTGATCCTCCACCGTTTGCCGGGTACGGTGTTTGATGAGCGAGTTGCCACCGATGGCAATGACTGCTGTTTGTCCGGCCAATGTTTACGCGCCTTGTCTGTTTTCCATGTACACAGAGGGCAGAGCGGCATACAGGGCGGCGCAACGCACCAGATCCGCCTTCCATGTTTTTTCATTGGGGGCATGGGCCTGGGCTTCCTTACCCGGACCAAAACCAATCGTCGGGATATCATGCATGCCGGTTATGGCTACGCCATTGGTGGAAAATGTCCACTTGTCAATGCGTGGATCAGTGTTAAATAACGATGTATAGGCTTTTGCGGCTGCCTGGACAGCCGGGTGTTCCTCCTGTACGACCCAGGAGGGGAAATAACAATCCGTGGGATATACCAGACCGGTGTATGAGGGGACCTCGTAGGTGTACATGGTTACCCTGGCCTTTGCAGCTTTGGCCGCAGGCAGGTCCGCGATCTGGGACAGGGCAAGCTCGGCATCCTCTCCTGCGGTCAGACGACGGTCAATGGAGATTGTGCATCCATCGGCCACGGCGCAACGGGAAGGTGAGGTATAAAATATTTGAGAGACCGTGAGTGACCCTTTGCCGAGGAAGTCATCATCCTTAAGGTGTTTGTGCAACTCTTCCAGCTCATTTAAAATCTTTGCCATCTTAAAGATGGCGTTATCGCCCCGCTCCGGTGCTGATCCGTGTGAGGAAACACCGGCTACTTCAACCTTGATTTCCATGCGGCCGCGCTGTCCACGGTAGATGCCGCCATCGGTCGGTTCGGTGGAGACGACAAATTCCGGCTTCAATCCCAGCTCCTTAATAATGTACTGCCAGCATAGACCGTCGCAGTCCTCTTCCTGGACCGTGCCGACCATGACCACGGTGTACTCATCGGCCAGATCAAGGTCTTTAATTATTTTTCCGGCATAGACCATGGAAGCCATGCCGCCTTCCTGATCAGAAGTACCCCGGCCGCCGATACATTCGTTGTCTTCAAAGCCCTCATAGGGGTTAAAATCCCAGTTGCCGGTTGCCCCGATGCCGACAGTGTCGATGTGGGCATCAAAGGCGATCAGGCAGGGGCCGGTCCCGATATAACCAAGAATATTGCCCATGGGGTCGATTTCAACACGATCAAATCCGACCTTTTCCATTTCCTCTTTAATGCGGAGAACAACTTTTTCCTCATCACAGCTTTCACTGGGGATGGCGACCATATCCCTTAGAAATTTTGTCATTGCCGGCAGGTATGCCTCGGCGCGTTCATGTATCTTTTCAAAATCAAGTATGGCCATGGGAGTTCCTTGTTTTTCTGTTGAGCGCGTGCGAATTGATTGTTGTTTGACGAACAATCAATTGTACGCGACCTTTATTGGAATGTTTGCGAGCGAATTTTTACAGAATGTATAAAAAACTGTCAACCCAATTTTGCAGATATCCTTTTTCCCTGGCGGGACCTGGTTGGTCGCACGAATAAAAAAATACGTTATTTCAGAGTGATTAGTGATAGATAAGGTACAGTAGTGGAGAAGTGACGGGCTTGTGGTGATTTTTTTTGTTGTCATTGAAATTATAAAAAATTATAAAAACAGTATTGTTGTGTAAAATCCAGGTAAAGCAGAGGGGGCTGGTCGTACCTCTTTTGATATTACTATGTATAAACATAAACGGAGTGTCTTATGTCGAAGAAAATTGTTCAAACAAATAATGCCCCGGCCGCCATCGGGCCATATTCCCAGGCTGTGGTTCATGGCGATATTGTGTTTGTCTCCGGGCAATTGCCCTTAAATCCCCAGACCAAAGAAATGGATGAGGATGTCGGCAAACAGACCATACAAAGCATGAACAACATAAAGGCTATTTTAACTGAGGCGGGTTTCACCATGGAGCAGGTCGTCCGTTGTGGAATTTTTGTCACGGATCTTGCTGACTTTGCTGTTGTTAATGATGCATACGCATCTTTTTTTCATGGAGATTATCCAGCCAGGGCAACCGTTCAGGTTGCCGCTCTACCGCTGGGTGCCAAGGTAGAGATTGATGCTGTGGCGACGAGATAGGGAGACGGACTTATGTCCATGGATTATGTTCTAAATAAAAAGATACAACGGCCGGGTCAGGGTGCCTCTCTTGATATTCTTACTATGGATGAGGCGGAAAAAGCGCGTACATACCATAAGAGCTTTAAAGAGTATACGGCAACTCCGTTGATCGAGCTGCCCCGGCTGGCCGGGTATCTTGGTATCAGCAGGCTTTTTGTGAAGGATGAGTCCCACCGCTTTGGTTTAAACGCCTTCAAGGTGCTTGGCGCTTCCTATGCCATTGGTCGATATCTGGCGCAAAAGCTGGGTCGGGATATCGGCGACCTTTCCTATGAAGAGTTGTGTTCGGATGCGGTACGTAAACAGCTGGGGAACATTACCTTTACCACTGCCACAGACGGAAATCATGGCCGCGCGGTTGCCTGGGCGGCCCGCCGGCTAGGACAAAAAGCAGTGGTGTACATGCCCAAGGGTTCGGATCCGGTACGGCTGCATAATATTCGCTCCCTTGGTGCGGAGGCCACCATTACTGATCTTAATTATGATGATGCGGTTCGGCTGTCGGAACAGCAGGCCAAAGAGCATGGCTGGGTTATTGTTCAGGACACGGCCTGGCCTGGATATGAGGATATCCCGACCTGGATTATGCAGGGCTATGCCACCCTGGCGGTGGAGGCGCTTGAGCAGATGAGAGCGCAAGGCGTTGCTGCGCCGACCCATGTTTTTCTTCAGGCCGGAGTCGGTTCCTTTGCCGGTGGAGTCCTTGGATTTCTGGCCTCAAGTCTTGGTGACGGTATGCCCAAAGTCGTTATAGTGGAGCCTGAGCGGGCACATTGTATCTATAAATCCGCCCGTATCGGCGATGGCAGGCCCCATGCAGTGAAAGGCGATCTTGATACTTTGATGGCCGGTCTTGCCTGCGGCGAGCCCAACACCATCAGTTGGGAGCTTTTACGTGATTATGCCGCTGCTTATGTTTCCTGTCCGGATTATCTAGCCGCCACCGGTATGCGTGTGCTGGCAACACCATTAAAAGGGGACCCGGTGATTATTTCAGGTGAATCGGGCGCCGTGACCACAGGCCTGCTCCATTTGCTGATGGAATCCACAACCGACAGGGCCGTGTCCCTGCGAACGGCAATCGGCCTTGGCCGTGACTCCATAGTCCTGTTGGTGTCCACGGAAGGCAATACCTCGCCGCGTGCATTTCGGGATGCTGTATGGTATGGAGAGTATAATGACCAGGAAAGAAATCGCCGGAAAAAATAACCTTTGTTACTCCATTTTTGAGATGTATTCCATTGAGGGAATCTTGAAAAATTGTATTTCGGAGTCTCGTCCCCCGCGTATCTCGTTATGTTCAAAATTTTATTTTCGCAATATCCGGCCTGTGGTAAAATTTTTCACATACCTCGAAGCCTACGCTTATCCGACCTTGAACGAAAATTTTAATTTTTCAAAGCCCCTTTATGGATGCAACACCTGAACATACGCAGATATTTCAAAATTTACGCCAGGTTGCCGATGCGGTCCATGCCCTTTTTGGTCCCAATTGCGAGGTCGTCATTCATGATCTGTCCGACTTGCAGAAGTCTCTTGTTTATATGAAGGGTGATGTCACCGGGAGAAGCGTAGGGGCACCTGCAACTGATCTGCTGACCAAGTTGTTACAGCAGAATCCTGATAAAGGTGATCATCGCCATAATTATAAATCGGTTACCAGTGACGGCAGGTGTCTGAAATCGGCAACCACTATTATCAAAGACAGCACGGGTAAGCCGGTGGCGGCCTTTTGCATTAATCTGGACACCACAGAGTATTTTAATGCCATCCATGCCCTGTTACCCTTTATTCATGATTTGGAAACAGGTATCTATCCCAGCAAGGAAAATTTTGCCGAGTCGCCGGGTGATACCATAAAAGCCTTGTTTGTGCAGGCCGTGGAAGAAATCGGTGTTCAGCCGTCAGCAATGTCCATAGATGAAAAAACCCGTTTTATTGAAATGATGAAACAGAGCGGGGTTTTTCAGTTTAAAGGTGCTGTTGAGCAGGTGGCCGGACTCATGGATGTGACCAAGTGTACGGTTTATAATTATTTAAAAAAGGTAGGCTGATTCTTCGCCTCAGGTAATGGCCCGGCAATCCCTTCCTGGAATCATCCTTGCCGCCGGTAGAAGCCGGCGCATGGGGACAAACAAGATGCTTCTGGAATTTCGTGGAAAGCCGATTCTTCAGCATGTCATTGATACGGCCCGCGCCTCTTCCCTTACACCCCTTATTCTTGTTCTGGGTGCGGAACGCGAGAAAGTACGATCCCTGGTTGATACTGCGGACATATTGGTTGTCGACAACAAAGACTATGCTCGTGGATATGGAAGCTCTTTGCAGGCAGGTCTTGACGCGCTTCCCAATCCCTGTAGTGGTGCCATGTTTCTTCTTGGTGACCAGCCGCTTGTCACCGTTGCCACCGTTGATTCACTTGTCGTTGCCTTTTTGCAGGAGCCCCACAGGTGGGTAGCCCCCTGTTATCAAGGCCAACGCGGCAATCCGGTGATAACCCCGGTTTCCTGGTTTGACAGGATATATGCGCTTACCGGTGATATCGGGCCGAGGGCACATCTAAAAGATTCGGCGGCCCGGCTGAAGCTCGTTCATGTCGATGACGAAGGGGTGATTTTTGATATTGATGGTCCCGGGGATTATAAGCGTCTGCAAAGTCTATAGTTTGTTGGCTTAATCAGGATTTGATTAGTTATGTGGTAATGAAAAAATCTGTACCTGGTATCTTTCCTCCAGCACTTTCCGTATATGATGAAACGTTTTTTCACTGGACTTTTCCTACTGTTCCGGCTTCCAATAGGTACAGGAAGTACGTTGCAGCTTGGTGTAGTTCTGCTCAAAAAAAACTGGTAAACACTATGATCAAGTATTTTTTGGTTGTTATCCTCTGCTGTTTCATCGGTTTCCCATCCTTGAGCTGGTCAGCGATATACTATGTCGCCCCCTACGGCAGGGACGATGTAATCGGTATCGGCAGTGTTAAGCACCCCTGGAAAACTATTACCCACGCCCTGGATAGTGTGGAGGACGGTTCGGTTATCGAGGTTCAGCCGGGCACCTATACCGGTCGTGTTCATATCCGGGGCACGTTTTCCAAGGGAGTGACCGTACGATCCCAAGTTCCGTATAAGGCCCGACTGCGGAACAACGGCACGGTTATCACCGCCTATGCCGATGCCCGCGGTGTACGCGGCATTACCCTGGAAGGGTTTGATATCGCCCACAGCGGCAGCGGGGCTGCTGCGCTTGTGGTTCATATTGATGGGAACGGCAACAACACGGTTAATAATATCACGTTGAAGAACAACATTTTCCACGACAGCTACAATAACGATCTCCTTAAAATTAATAACAGCTGCACCAAGATTCTGGTTAAGGGCAATATGTTTTATAACCAGAGTGGTTCGGATGAACATATCGATATCAACAGTGCCTCCGATGTCACAGTGGAAGATAATATTTTTTTTAACTGGCAGGGTTCCACCGGCACTAATTTTATCCTTGTCGGTGAAGATGGAAAGCCCTTTTATGAGGCCTTTGACGTGATGGTGGAAAACAACCTCTTGCTCGGCAACTCCGCAAATGTCATGCGGGCGCCGTTTGGGGTCAAGGGCTGCCGGGATATCACCTTTCGCAACAATACCATTTCCGGGGATCTGCCTTCCCTTGCCTATGGAATGCGCCTCAATCGGGAGAGAGAGAATCCGGCCAATAAAAACATACGATTTTACAACAATGTCTGGGACGACCAGACCGGGACAATGGGGGCGGAAAAGCCCTCCCGGCCCAATGATTTTTCAGACACTCCACCAGAGGATACGACTTCCTTTGTGTTGGAAAACAACCTGTATTGGAATGGAGGTACAGCAATTCCTGAGGATCCTGCTGAGTTGATCAATCCGGGTGATGACCCATCACGCCTGATTGCCGATCCTCTTCTCCCGGCCCCAAGGTTTATTGTTTTGCCCATATGGCATAAGGATGTGAGTCGCTTTGCCGATAATTCAGCTACCATTGCTCAGGTATTCCACAATCTGGTCGCCTATGCCATCCCGGCCAAGGGAAGTCCGCTCATCGACCATGCCGAGGCAGCCTTTGTACCTGTCGACGATATTCTGGGTAATATTCGGCCGTTGAAAGCGGATATCGGTGCCTTTGAACTCGGGGCTCTTCCCCCGACCGTTGGAGGGCTGCCGTCAGGTAGATATTCAATTGCTCCAATGCTCCTTTTGCTGAGGCACTGATATGTATTCAGCATCCATGGCCGTGTTCCGTATGCTTTTTTTTGTTCTTTGTCTGATGGCCCTTTCCGTTGCCACGGTTCTTGCCGATGTTGTCGTGAACACGGTTTCTCAACTTGTGACTGCGGTCAACAACACCGGCAGCGGCGGCGACCGGATTATTTGTATTGCCGACGGAACCTATAACCTGAACGGTCAATACCTGCGGATTGCCGTAAGCGGGGTCACGGTCAGGTCGCAGAGCCGGAACCGGGACAAGGTCGTTCTGGACGGCAACTACCGGACCACCGAGATCTTTCAGATTGTCGCCTCCAATGTTACCATTTCCGATCTGACCCTCAAGCGGGCCCTGGATCACCCCATCCACGTCATGGGAGGCAGCAGCGGTAATGTGGTGAATACCCTGATAAAAAATGTCCATATCATTGACCCGGGGGAACAGGCAATCAAGATCAACCCTTCCGGTTCGTATGCTGCTCATTCCGGGACAATTCAAAATTCGTTGATTGAGCTGACGAATAGCGGGCGTATGTTTGTAGAAAATGACAGTAGCAACAGCCATCCCTGCTATACCGGCGGTATTGATGCCCACGGCGCTGCGGGCTGGGCTGTGCAGGATAACGAGATCCGCGGATTCTGGTGCAGTACCGGCTTGTCCGAACACGGGATTCATTTCTGGTCCGACTCATCCGAGACTCTGGTTGAACGCAATCTGATTGTTGACTGTGATCGGGGCATTGGTTTCGGTTTAGGTTCCAGCGGTCACAGCGGCGGGGTCATTCGTAATAACATGATTTGTCATGGTGCCGATCATGGGCACAGCGATGTGGGGATCAGTCTGGAGTCGGCCTCCGGTGTCCGGGTATATAACAACACGATTTTTCAGGAACACGGCTATCCAAATGCCCTGGAGTATCGTTTTGCAGCAAGTAACAATCTCGTCATTGTTAACAACTTGACCAATCGGGCGATCACTGCAAGAGACGGCGGCACCACGGCACGGATTGCAAACAATGTCACCGGTGCTGCTGCCGACTGGTTTGTCAACGCTGCGGCTGGTGATCTTCACCTGCGCAGCCAGCGAGGTGGAGTGACTGGATCCGGTCTGGCCTTGACCGGCTTAAGCGATGATTTCGACAAACAGGGCCGTCCACTGGGCACAGGCATTGATATCGGGGCCGACGAGTATTCGCTTGCTGTGCCGGATAAAAAACCGCCCGACTCAAACAGCCGACCGACACTCGGCTGGCTCTTCCTGCTGACAGGTGCTAACCCGTGAAATTTTTTGTATTCTTCCGGCTGTTTTCTTTCAGGGAACCTTGAATAATTGATTTTCCGGAAATTGTTTACAGCAAATAATAATAAAAGTCATCAACTGATGTGGTTGTATCTGGTATTGCACGGGTTCAAATTCTGCCCGATTTGGAAACAGATCCCAGATTGAGCAGAATTGCTTGATATTGGGCGCACTTCACCTGTGACCAGTACAAAGAGTACCATATCTATCCAGGTTAAAGGCCAGGTTTCGCAAGCCAATCTTGGTCCTGGCCCGTATGTATGCCAATACATCGGAGAATTGTATTGCCGGCACGTTGGGTCTGAATCCCGAAAATATGTTCCACCCGGGATCGTATTCTCGATCTAGTCCGGTTCCCTTGCAGTTCCCATTGGCTCAGTTTGCGGCTGCGTGTCCCTTTTCGTTGCAGATGCTCTCTGAACCCATTCGATTCCAACCACATGATCGTCTCTTCAGAGCAATACGCCGAATCTGCCCATACATCACGGCTGCTGTTGTTTGGATCCAGCAATTCCTTAAAAACATTGCTGTCGTGAACATTGGCACTGGTCACCGAATACTCCCGGATGAACTTGACCCGCAGGTCAGATGCTTTATCGATTCGAGAAAGACGGATATCAAAATCAAGAAAACCAAGCTGATTCGTGGCATATCTCCGACGGATGGTTTTTTAATGCCGGAAATACAACATAACAACTCGTTTTTTCGTATTAACTGTATTTTTTAACCAAAAATGTGCGCTGGATTTTTCAAGGAACCCTTAAATCAACTTGACTATCTCTTCTAATGATGGAATCTTTTAAACAGGAGGTCGCCATGATCAAAGTTTCCCAACCGGCTAAAGGGAACCTTGAATAATTGATTTTCCGGAAATTGCTTACAGCAAATAATAATAAAAGTCATCAACTGATGTGGTTGTATCTGCCACTGCACTGGTTCAAATCCCGCTCAATTCGGGAACACATCCCAGATCGAGCAGGATTCTTGATATTGGGCGCACTTCACCTATGAATCGTACAAAGGGTACCATATCTATCCAAGTTAAAGGTCAAGTTTCGCAAGCCAATCTTGGTCCAGCGGGCCTCGGTAGCTTTCCGGCGCTTCTTGTTCTCGCTCCATCCTTCCGGCTGTTCACCAGTTTTGATCTGCTTGTTTTCCTCTCGACTGTTGCGCTGTATCGGAACCTTCACAATGGAGGCATCAACTATTTGTCCTTTTTGCGCACGATAACCGTGCCTGTCGAGATACTCGTCGAATGTGGCAAAAAGCTGTGCTGTCTTCCTGCTTTTGTCAGGTCTTCGCGAAAACGCCATATTGTTTTCGCGTCTGGAATCTTGCCGGCAGCATGGAGACCAAGAAATCGGGCAAAGGAGTATCGGTCGAGAATCTGATATTCCATGGCCTCGTCGCTGAGGTTGTATAGCGACTGCAGGATGAGGATTTTAAATAAAAGTATGACGTTGAAGCCTTTGGCTCCAGCGTTTGATTTCCTGGGTTTGTTTCTGGCCTGCTTTAGAGTTGGCCGAAAGATCTCCCAGTCAATGGTGTCATTGAGTTTGACCAGCGGGTCAGATGCTTTATCGATTCGAGAGAGACGGATATCAAAATCAAGAAAACCAAGCTGATTTATGGCATATCTCCAATGTATGGGTTTTTGAATAACGAAAATATACCATAACTACTCGTTTTTTCAAACTAACTGTATTTTGTTGGACCCAAAAAATGAGCCGAATTTTACAAGGGACCCTTGCCGTGTCACAAGAATATACACTTATTCCACCTGCCGTCTTATTCACCGGAATATAATCCAGTTGAACTACATTCTGGAAGCGGATAAAGCAAAAAGTATATGGCTTTTTCATCCCTTGGCGGTTTGGATGAGCTTGTATCCGGATTCCGTAAACATGTCTGGCCTTACAACGAAAAAGACTTCCAAATTCAATATCATTTATCTTTAAAGCCTACGCTGAAATATTATGATAAATTTATGCGGTTAAGCTTATTAATTTCTCCGTCAACTATATAAATTGGAGCCTATCGTGAAAAATTCAAGATTTATATTTCGGCAGTGCGGTTTATTGTTTTTTTGTGTTGTTGTGTTGAGTGGGTGTAGTGATTTTCATTCTCATTTAAATGAGATGCTTAGTAATTACAGCTGTCGGCGTAATATTGCGGATAAAGTGGGACCAAAGAGGGAGGCTGTTTTATTTGTCAAACATCATATTATGGTTAGTGACGGCAATTCTGAAACCGGTTGTTGGGATCACCATGGGTTTACTCGTACGCCAAAAGAGACCATTTCCTGGGAGAGTTCTCGATTCGCTTTGTACCGTCGGGAAACAATTGGTCAAATTATGGATGGTGTCAATGAAATCTTGTATGCCGCTGATGCCCATGTATTTCTGGTTAATGACGGTATGGAAATAGATGTAGATCCGGAATTTTTTCCTGCAGATTTTGATTTGCAAGGGAATCCACGCGGTCATACCTTACAGGTGATGAAAGAAATGGTGGCTAATGATCCTCAACATATACATATATTATATGGTTGGACAAGTTCGACCAAAGCCGTGGCTGCTGCCGATAAATTTGCCGTGGTAGTGGCTGACGATCCACGATATGGAACCAGGATAACTAGCAAAATGCTCATTCGTGAAATATTCAACGCCTTGGCCTATGAAGGAGATGATGAAGGAAGGGATTTATTCCTTCATTCTGATTCGTCGGATCCTCTTGGTCAGAGGCAGATTGGAATAGTATGGAAATCCTTGAACAATGAAGGCAATAAATTGAAATCCATTAGTTGTCGGCCTGTCGGTGATTGATGAATCAGACTATCAGGGCTTAATGAATACCGAGGAAGAATATGGCTGAACAATCATTTTTTCATAAGATTTTTTGTTTGATTTTGATTAACGGCTAATTACCAGAGGATGTCATCCATGTTAGTGGTTGGATCGGGGCCGCTGGAATAGAAGGTGTGATAGCGGGCGTTTGTTTTGGGATCTAACGTGGTATTATCATCCAATAAGCGTCCAGGATAACCCCAGTGAAAGGGGCGATTCCAGGGATCGCGATCATAGCCCTTAGGGAATCCGGTAGGGAGATGATGATATACAGCCAAGTGATACGCCAAGTTGGCGGGATTTCCAGTCGGATCATTGGCAGGGCAGCTATAGGAATTTCCACCAACACTCATCATGGCGAGTGCGATGGCATCCAAGGTAGGAAGCCCGGTGGCGGGATCATTGGAAAATCCTGAAATAGGCGGACATCCAATGGTTAGAGAATTTACCGGATCCAAAGGGTCTTCGTCAATGACTGGCGAGGGATTAGATGCGGCAGGATTATCATGGTTAACTCCGTCATTATCTATACCGGCAAACATGGCATCGTAAGCCGTTGTTTTTTCCATCAGTACTTTAAGCTTTCTATGGACAATTTTGGTCGCTTCTGTTGACAAATCAATATATACGATAATATCATCAACGGTTCCCAAAATTTGGTCCGGTCCATTGCTGATCACTGCGGCTGCGTACATGTTTCCCGTAGTATCGTTAACATCTTGGAGACCGGTTACCGTTCCTGGGTTACTGGTGCTGGTGGTGTATTGAAAATAGTTGCCCCATCCGTCCAGTTGGTATTTTTGTTCAAGACCTAATGCGCTCGAGCCGATCGGTACACAGGCGGTCGCGGATCCGGCTGCCGGCGCAGGGTTGGGCAACTGTTCATGGGCAAGATAATATTGTCGAATTTTAGCCACTATTACCTGCTGCCGATGGTCAGTGGTTTTAAATTGTCCGCGGCCTGTGATAGAACTGCTGAGACGGATAAAAAAAACTCCGGCGAACATAATGATTGCCGTCACAATGACCAGCTCAAGGAGGGTATATCCGGTGGGGTTTTGAGTGGGACGAGCAACATGTGGGTTCATAATATATATCAGCTTAATATATTGAGAATTCGATTTCTTTTGAGTGTTATTATTTGCATAAAGAACTTTTGTGAAGATCGACCGATGTATCAGATAATAAAGGCCTTTCTCGGGTGCAAATGTCGACATAATGGTGCTTGAAAAACATATGGGAACCTTTAAAAATTGTATTTCGGAGTCTCGTCACTCGCTTACCTCGTTATGCTCAAAATTTTATCCTGGGAATATCCGGCCTGTGGCAATATTTTTTGCATGTATTGACTTTGACGAGCATCTTATTTTTTCAAGGTCCCCATATAATATCGTTATCCCATTTGTTTGTCCTCGTGAAAGATTTGGGCACAGGTCATCTCTGTAAACGGCAGGATAAAAATAGTAGGATTTCCATTTTTTTAATGGTGTCTTGTGGTTGGATAATCAGGACATGATACGTGTTGAGTCGTAACTATTGCGGCGTACTACACCTTGGAGACACCCATTTTAAGTGTAGCCTTACGTCGTTGTATTTTGTGCACGTAGGTATTATAACGAGTATGATGAAAAACCAGTCTATCTTAGTATTTCAAAAGCCGTTCTTGAGTGTAATGTAATGTAAACTGTTCTGAGTAACAGGTCAAATGAAATGGCTGAATTGTCGAAAAAAGAGTTCACCTTGCGTCATTTTTGAAAATAGGATACAAAGAGGTAGTTTATTTGAAAAAATTAGGGGTGCCGGATGAAAGCATAATTTTTAAAAGTGACGTGCAAATAATTTTTTATTTCCTTTAGGTAAACCCCCCGGCCTTGCCGGGGGGCAATAAAAGTTTGACGGTTCCTGCAAAATGAAGCGAAGACTCAGGAAGGTTGGGCGAGGTAAGCGAGTGACGAGACTCCGAAATACAATTTTTAAAGGTTCCTTTATAGCCAGCTTTGACAAAAAAATGGCGAAGTTTTCCATGAGTTAGCTCGTCAAAAAGAGAATAAGGTTTTGGAAGGACATTTGCAGTGAGATCATATTCACATGCTGATATCCATTCCTCCGAAATATGCAGTGTCCCAAGGAGTTGGCTATATGAGGGGACAAGTGCAATGCATATTGCTCGAACCTATCTCGGGCTAAGAGAGAATTATAGTGGAATGAGTTTTTTGGCTCGAGGTTATTTTGTTTCAACTGTTGGTACCGATGAAGAAATTGTTCGAGCTTATATTCGTGATCAGCAAAAAGAAGATCAACGTCTGTAACAACTTAGATTATTTGAACACTTGACCACCGAATGGTGATCCGTGAATCTTTTTTAACATACCGCTTTGAGCGGTTCACAGCTTAAATCCACCGGTTTAACGGTGGATACTTTCTTAATGCAAAAATCCTCGGCGTGGTTCAATTATTTTTTCATTAAAAAAAATCGGGAACAGGGATTTACCCTGCTCGAAATTGCATTGGCATTGGTTATTCTTAGCGTCGTTGGTATCTATACATTAGATATGTATCAGAATGTAAGCCTTCGCAAGCGTGAGATAGATGACCATGCTCGAATGGAAAAGATCGTTAATGCCCTGAGCGTCTATTTTCGGAGTCATGAAAGATTGCCCCTCGCTACAAGCATGGGAGCTGTCGCCAATGTCCCGCCCGTTACCACTTTGAGTTTGGCTCAGAGGTATCGTTTAGATACCCATGGACGTCCTTATGAGTATTTTCCATCCCCCACCGCTTCCGGTTACCGTGTTGACGGCAAAAATGCTGCGGGCGTACTTATCAGTTATGGGGAAAACCAAGTTCGGGATTATACCCTTACCGGTACGGATTACACGACCAGGGGTGATGATCTTCTCATGCCTGTAGAAGTGGAAGCTGAAGCAGTGGTCATCACATTAGACGAATTGGAAACGATCGGTAAGCGAGTGGAGGCATATAATCGAGAATATGCCGGTATCCAGAATAATCCTGGAACGAGTTATTATGGTGATGTTTCAGTTGGAGCTCCACCGATTATAGACCCGGACAGCTATGATCAGTATTACAGTACCTATCCTCAGCTCTATCCCTATCAACCTTATTATTCCGGAGGCGGAGCACCTCCATATTCATCCGTCAATCAACTCGCCTGCCCGACTGTCTATGATATTATCTTCGAACAACCAGACCATGACTGGCCCGGACCCGGACGTTATGGCGGGATATTTACGACTTGGCCGGTCCGTCAGGCTAATCCCGCAACGCCGCCCCTTCCCGGACCCGGTACGGAACCCCCATCTGATGCTGTGAGTGATTTGCCGCCTCATTTTAACCAAGTGCCCGGCGTTGAATACTGGCCGAATATTGTTGGATCTTCAGCGTATGACAGCCGGCGAGATCAATTTGGTGCTTATAATCCCCATCCCTTGCTCCCACCGGCCCCCAACTCTGAGGCCCAGGGACGTATTACGACCACGTATGAATTGATTGATGAGGGCGGCTGTGTTCCGGTGGGTGGCGTTGTTCCGGAAGATCCGAACTGCGTACACGTTTTACTTGATACCAGCAGTGATCCGATTGGCATTATTATCAGCCACTATAGCCTTGGCCAACGTTTACGCAGTGATCCATGGGGAACGAATTATCAATGGGGAGGCGTCCTGTCCCGCTTTGATCCCCGTTATCACCTCTTCTTTTCCTATGGACCGGACCGGCGTTTTGGTTCTGATCTTAATCATGACGGTATAGTCGATGATTTTGATGGTAATGGCCAGCCGGATTTGGGCGATGATATAGTTTTATATTGATGATATGCGAGCATTTACCCCTGTCTTGAATAATCGTGGTGTGGCCCTTGTTTTTATGGTCCTGGTCTTTACGGCCGTGGCCACGGCGGCAGTGATGTTCGTTTCTCTCGGAATCAGGGTTCGAGGAATCGGAAAAGAGGAAATTACCCGCCAACATCTCGAAGAGATCCGAAGCGCCCTGCAGAATTATTATCTCATTCATTATGACCTGCCCGATCCCTCATTGACGACACCTGTGAAATCCGTACCGACAGCTGTTCTTGGCCTTCCCCAGCGTTATCGTTTTGATGACCGGGGACAGTTGATTCGGTATGACCGATTGCCCGCCGGAGGACATATGACAACCGTGCGGAATGTCGCAGTTCATGGACATACAGGGTTGAATATGGTCGCGGCCGTATTAGTTGCGCCTGGTCCTGATGGACGGATTGCTCCAAATAATATGTCTTCACCGTATGGAGATCCGGCAGATCCAAATAATGATGATGTGGTTCTTGCGGTTTCTCTTGAGGTGGAAGCATTGAAAGTAGCATCGCATACCGTGGCGGTCCTGCAACAGGCGGCCAAGGCGTATGATTCAATTTTTTATGGGAAAAATAACGATCTGGACACCCTGTATTATCCGCCTGAAACCAGGTGGGTAGACGATACTCCCCCTGTTCATCAAGCGGTACAATATGTTCCGGCACAGAACGGATCAGGAACTGGCGGGTACGATCTAGCCGCCTATGGGTTCTATGATTCCGCGCCACTTGATCCTGTGACCGGAAATCCTACGGGAGATTATGATCAACAACATGCGGATATCTGGTATCCCAATTATGCCGGTGAAGCAGAAAAAAGAATTGGTCGAGATGGAACACTTTATCTCACCGGTAATACTCTCCCTGATGATGACGAGACTGTCCAGCCCTATGATTACAATGATTTGTCCTCTCCTAATCCAGATGGTTATCTGGCACCAAGACCGGAGGCCATTATTGATGAAGACGGTTTTGTGTCTGCCCAGGGTGGAGCTGGTTCGGGCTGTGTCCGGGTGACGGATACGGCGGCTCAGCAACAATTGAGCAATGATCCGGATCGTGGTGTCGCCACTTTGGATGATTGTCGGGATCCGATTACTTTGCAACCACGTGATCCCGCGATGGACTTGGCCTATACATATGGTCTGAATCTGATTAAATTGGGATATGATGCGGCCGCCGACGCTTTACTTGATCCATGGGGCACGCCGTATCTCTGGGGGGCCGCAGCATACTATGGAGGTCTGACTCAGTCAAATACGCATGCAAATGATGTGAATAGAAATTTTCATTATTGGTCTTTTTTTTCTGTGGGACCGGACGGGGCCAGGGATACGGGTGATGATATCCTGCCGTCCACCGACCGGGTACCTGGCTATTATTTAACGCCGCCGATCAGTAATCCGATTCCCTGATTATATTGATGGCGTGTAAATAAAATGTAGGGAATTCATAGGCATCATTTATGAGTTTGTCATTTACCGGTACATGTATGTTGTAAATATCTTCCCTTGTGCGAAATGTTATTCTGAAAATCAAAATGATTGTGTTTGTTGGAAATGAGTTTTTGGTAAGAGGATGATGATGTTGGTGGTAAAGAAACCTGAAAATATCTTTTAGAGAAAAACTTTGAAGGGATATTTTTCTTGACAACACAGTGGGATATATTAGGCTTTCATGTATTTTGAAATACTATCATCTTTTAGTAAGTTTTCATTCTTTCCTTCTAAGATATTTTTCTTGTTGCAGGTATCAGGCAGCTATGATGCCGCATAAAAAAAATGACATATCTCGATGTTGGTGAAAAATGCTGATGCATGAAATATTTATTTGCATTTTGATACATGTCTTGTGCTTGAACGAAAAATTCATTTTGTTGCAGAAGCTCACTTAAGGTAGAGATCAGGTGGCCTACAAAATTCTTTCCGTATCCATTTTTGAAGATAAGATTGATATTCTCAAGCTCGAACAGGGCGTGACGAATACGTATATTGCAGTGTCTCCTCCCCAGTTTGATGTCGATACGATAACGTTGGGAAAGGCGGCTGCGTGGGCTGACAAGATACTAATAAATGATCCTTTCCCGTCCGCAGAGTATCAGTGGCAGGTTTTTCCCAAAACAAGTGCAGGAAATTTAAAGCAGTTGGTTACAAGAGCGGCATCTCGTAGCTTGGGGATTCGTCAGGCAGTACGAACAGGATTTCAGGATCAAGGGCCGGTCATTATTGACGGGGTCACGAAGAAGAATATTTCGTTTGTTGCAGTCGAAGAGACAAAGGTCACTAAGTGGGAGCGGAAATTACTTGGACAACACCGCAACAAAATAGGACTTATTACATCTACACCGGTTGCGCTTTCCGCTGCAGTCGTCCAGTCCGAACATCCCCAAAAAGATTTTATGGTTGTCTGGGTTGGTGAACTGACGACAATATTCGTCATCAGTTCACCCCTGGGTGATGTAAAAGTTGCCAGAAATATTCCGGTAGGCCTTTCTCAAAATAATGATGGGGACCAGAGCAGGGAGACATTAGAGAGTTTTGTTGAGGAACTTGATAGAGATATCATGACAACCCTGTTGCTCTATAATGATCTTGTGGATGAACCTGCATGTGAAAAATTTTATTTGCTCGGCAATAAAAAATTAGAACATTTGCTCCGTCAATATCCTTTGGAAAGTATTGATGGGGAAGAGATTTTTAGTCTTGATCATATACCTGTGGGTGGTGGGCAGGTAAAGGTGTATGGTGTATATCAGCTTCTTGGTAATCTATATTGTCGTACCGGTTATAACTTAGTTGATCCGGGAATTCTTTTTTATCAAAAGTTTAATCAAGGTTACAAATATGCATCCATCTTGCTGGTGGGAGGTATCATCTGTGCAGTGGGCTGGATGTCGGTAACAATGCCTTCGGGAAAGACCGTTAAGGATTATTTGTATAAAGAGAAACTCCAGCAATTCGATCAAATAAAGAACAATTTGTATCGTCTTGAGGCAAAAGAGATCGAGCTTAAGCGATATAGTGGCTGGAAAGATTTTTATAAAAATACATATACTAATCAACCTGCATGGTCGGAGATGTTTTCAGATTTGGCGAAGGCCTTGCCGGAAGAATTTGTTCTCAATGATCTTGAAATATTTCCAGGAAAAAAGAAGGGCGTCCATGGTTGGAATTGTTTTCTGCGAGGCCGGATCAAAACCGCCCGCTGGGGTGATGGATTAAAATTGTTTCGTTTGTTTGGCGCTAAGATGCAAAAATCTCCCTTTTTTGAAATTGTCAATGTTCAATACACGCCGGAGGATGCGGAAACAAAGGGTGGGGGAACGAAAAATAATACTTTTGAGTTTACCATTAAAATGACACTAACACCAAGGGAAACAACAGGTGATGCGGGTTAAACTCTCTCTTTTTTTAGTAGGTGTTTTGGTTTTAATTCAGCTGATTCTGTATACCCAGTTGCGCAAGACTAATGATAGGCAGTGGGATACGGCGTTGAAAGATATTGATGTACGTATAGCGACCCTGCAATCGGATATCATTGAGACCGAAAGAAAAGTAAAATTAATGGAGAAAAACAAGGAGAACGTCCCGCAAACGATTCTTGAAGGGGTCAAAGATCCGGAGAAGAAATTTTTACAATTCTTAGATTATTTGGAAAATTCCGAGCTCGGTTCGATGCAGGGATCGTATAAGATATCAAATAAACCTGTTCTGAAGCGTAAACCTGTTCCCTTGCAGAAAACTGATTTCGCAATAGAGTTTCAATTCCAGCATCCAAAGAAACTTGAGTCTCTGCTTGGATATCTCCTTAATCAGCAGCAGGAATATCCATTAAAGGTTAATCATTTGGAAATCAAAAGAATGCCAAAGGGAAAACCTCAGGTGTTCCTTGATGTTTCGTTACTGTTGCCTGCTAAAATTCAGGGAATGACAACACAAAACATGTCAGGGAGTAAAAAAATTGGCGGTTGAAAAAAGGTGGGTCATCTTTGGGATAAGCGTCCTGTTGATCGTTGTTGGCTTTGTAGCTGCAAACAGGTATTGGTTCTACCCAACCTTTACCGCCGAGATACCGCAAGTTCATCCTTATGAACCGCCTGGAGAAAATATTGGTGTGGTGGGGCCTATACCTATCACTGAAACTGCCGGCACCTTAAGGATGATTCATGAACAAAAAGTGTTGCCGGATAAAACTGAAGCTTCATCCTCAAACAATGATCGCTGCCCCTTCCTATGGCCAGGTGAATTACGTCCTCTCTCTCCTCCACCCAGAACCAAGCCTAAAGAAAAGGCTGTGGAAATACCCAAGCTTGGCATGATCATTATCGGAGAAAATGGTACAGGGCTCGCGATGCTTGATCATTCCCTCGTCCATCAGGGAGAGTTCTACAAAGGGCATGTCGTCGAAGATATTGCCCCAGAATATGTTATATTGTCCGGTGAGTACGGAGTGCTGAAAATAAGTATACCAACCGGGTCATTTGGGGCTCCAAAAGTAGATATTCTTGAGGAAACCAATCCTAATCTACTTATCAGGCCAGTGGTTCGAGAGAACAAATAAATGAATTGTTTTTAATGATCGTTTGGGTTGGCAGCCACGAGGCGGTGCCGGCCTGCTATGCTATTCTATCGTTGTTGAATGGGATTGAGGTTTACGTAGATGGGACAAATGAAATTCTCAAGAATTGTGAGGACTCTGTTGATATTCATTGCGGGCGGATTACTGCTTGGCGGAATTTTCGGTTGTTCTTTGTCGGGTCTGAACCCGCCGTCCAGTATGAAGGAGAATACGATTCCTTCACCTCGTGAGATTTTGAACAGTGTGGGTACTCCACAAAAGATCCCGAAATTGAAACCAATGGTAACCATAGCTCCGCAGGTCGCGACGCATACCGCCTTTCCATACGAAGGAAAACTGTTCTCCCTTTCAGTTCGTGATATGCCTCTTGAGGATGTACTGCTTTCTTTGGCAAAGGAGGCAAATCTTAACCTGGTCATTGATCGAGGGGTGCAGCGCAATGAACATGTATCCATTGAATTTTCAAATATTCCCTTACAGACGGCTTTGGACAATCTCATGGCCGTGTATGATTATTTTTATACAATTAAAAAAGGTGTTTTGCGTGTCCGGGCCCTGGAGGAAAAAGTATTCCAAATAAATTATCCCTTGGTGTTCTCCAAGCCGGATTCAAAAACCGGTGGTGATATTCTTGGAGCCTCAGGAGGGGGTGCCGATTCCGATACTTTACAGACTGCACAAGGCTCCTCATTAAAAGGGGAATTTAAAATATCTACTACTGTTGCCGATGATGATAACCTGGATGTCTGGACTCAAATAGAAGAAGCCCTCAAACCGGCGCAGGCAGGAAAAAGCGGTTTGATTTCTCAAGAAGGAATGGTTCGTATAAATCGAATGGGTTCGACGGTTATTGTTAAAGATCATCCAAGTAATTTACGAACCGTAGAAAAATTTTTGCAAAGCATACAGGAAGCGATGCGAAGACAGGTAATTATTGAGGCAAAAATTGTTGAAGTTGTTCTTGATAAGAGCCACCAGTATGGAATTAATTGGGATCATGTGCGTTTTAATTTTGCCAACTCAGGAGGAAAGCTGGAAACAAGTATGAATTTAGGGGATCTTGGGGCAACCGGAGCCTTTACAATGCATTTTTCTGAATTTATCGGTATGGATAACGGAGAGGCGTTTTTACATGCCTTGGCCACCAATGGACAGGTAAATATTCTTTCATCCCCCAGGCTAAATGTTATTAACAATCAGTCGGCGTTTATCAATGTCGGGCGTGTTGTCCCCTTTCTGGATTTTAAAATTGGTGAAAGTACCTCCGGTGGAACCGGGGGCACAAGTGAACGAACCACCATCGATTCCGTACCTGTAATATCTCGATTTAATGAAGGTGTTTCTTTGGGAATTACTCCACAAATTGATGAGGACGGTGCAACTGTTCTTCATATAGTTCCCATTGTGACTGAACAGACCGGGAGCGAAGCCATTGAAGTTCCCTCCTCTGTTGTCGGAGGAGAAAGCATTTTGGCAAATATTCCTATAATAGCAGTTCGTGAGAGTGATACAGTGGTGAGAGTAGCAGATAGGACAACCGTGGTGATAGGTGGATTGATTTCTGAAAAAACTGGTGATACCATTAAAAAAGTTCCTATACTTGGCGATATTCCGTTTCTTAACTTGGCTTTTTCGCACCAAGACCGGCAAAATAAAAAAACGGAACTGGTTATTCTGTTGACCACCACAGTTGTTATGCGATGAGTCTGGTAAATGATTATCTGAAACGATTGAGTTCGAGGCCTTTGCGTGGAAGCGAAAAGGAACGGATTCCTCCTTCTCTGAAGCGATTGCAGGGGGAAAGAATAAGCGGATCAGGTAAAACAAAAATATATTTTCGTTTTGTCGGAATTATTATTGCAATATACACCGTAGGCTACATATTCCTCAGTGTCGCCACTTTATTACGCCCTGCACAGGAAAACTTCTCCTTCAAACAGCAGCCAAATGAGGGTGTCGCCCAAAAAGAAATTCAAGTTCTGCAAGACAATGAAAGATCGTTTCCTTCGAAAAAGGTCCCAAATGTAACACAAGCCTTAAGTGTCCCGGCGCGTTCGTCTATCGGTGATTCTGCACAATTAAGTGATTCCACACTTGAGATTCACAGTGCTGGGTCCGGAGCTATGAAAAATATGGCATCAGGAGCCCAAAAGGTGAATACAACAGTCTCCTATCAAAATGGGCAAATGTCGGCGGCCCCGGCAACCAATGAAAGAAAGAGAGGACATGCTCTACAAACAAAATCGGAACGGACAGGCTTCGATTCTAAACAGACGCTACACGATAAACAGGAGGTTCATGAGGAGCCTTATCCACTTGCGGCCGGATTTTATGGAAAAATGCCCGGAAGTAAGGACGAGAAGGCTGCCGTGCCGAAGAAACGGGTACTTTTTACCGTCTCGGATGATAAGCCCGCGTATTTTTTTCAGATTGCTTTGCAGGCTCATCATAATAATAATTATAAAAGGGCGGAATTATATTATAAACGTGTTTTACAAAAAGAACCGGCTCATGAGGATTCTTTGGTAAATCTCTCTGCAATATATATTC
Source organism: Peltospira delicata (assembly GCA_034780715.1). Classification (NCBI taxonomy): domain Eukaryota; kingdom Metazoa; phylum Mollusca; class Gastropoda; order Neomphalida; family Peltospiridae; genus Peltospira; species Peltospira delicata. Next base: position 740 of record JAVCKW010344260.1, on the reverse strand, counting down.
GTGAAGATCGGCTTGCCGAAGCGCAAAAACTACTGACTAGGGTTCTGTCGGTAAATAAAAGAAATTCCAAGGCTCTTGTAAATGCCGGGATGATAGCTTTAAAGCAAAAGAATATATCGGAGGCAACCAAATATTTTAAAAAGGCATTGCGATATAATCCTATTGAAGAAACAGCATTGGTGAATTTAGCCTATCTTGCTCAGCAAAAACATAATTATGCGAACGCGGCCCAATATTATCAAAAGTTACTTTCGGTAACTCAGGAAAGTACGAAGACCCTGCTTGCATTTGCCGGTTTGCAGGAACAACGCCAGGAATATAATTCTGCAATAGGATTGTATAGAAAAAGTCTTGAATTGCTTAATATGCAAAAATCTCCTGAGCGATATGAACAAATAAGGCAGCGAATACAAATCCTTAGGCAGTATGTGTCCCAACCAAGAAATCAAAAATAATATAAAGTGGCTTTTATTAGATGTAACTTTCCGGACTCCGAGTCCCTGTAAAAACGGGGAACGGGAGTCCTGTCTCCACGGCCTAGCCAGAAAGAGAAAATAGAATTTTAGCTGAGTTTGATATAGAGCCACATAATATCTAAAGGGAACCTTGAAAAATTAGGATTTTCGTTCAAAGTCAGATAAGCGTAGACTTCGAGGCCTGTGAAAAATTTTACCACAGGCCGGATATTCCCAGGATAAAATTTTGAGCATAACGAGGTAAGCGAGGGACGAGACTCCGAA
>JAVCKW010343150.1:0-10797 GCA_034780715.1 Peltospira delicata | reverse complement strand
GTTCAATTTGCTACACCTACCATCGTTCAGAACTACATTTCATAGGAACAAGAAACTGGGTCAAACAGCGACTTAATTTCCGGCAATTGTTAATGCTTTGGGTACGATCACTTACAATTAAAGTTAATTCCGGCATGAGTTACGTTGTCCTATGGGCCTAATCGTATTTTATGGTGAGAAAAAATCGATGCGTGTAATTTTACCTGGACTAGAATGTGCATTAAGTATAATCAAACTACCCCGGTATCCCGAAATGTGTTTGGTTACTTCTAAGCATAGCCTAATTTATCATCGCTAACAGGCTTGTCCCTCAATAATTACGAATTTAAAAGACATTTTAATAGAACATTTATGAGAGAGAGAGAGAGAGAGAGAGAGAGAGAGAGAGAGAGAGAGAGAGAGATTTTACGCAGTGGAGACCAAAACTATATATCGTTTGCGATCTACTGAAAGACAATTAAAGCCATACTTTCACAAATTAGCCTATTTGACCTGTTTAATGCCTGCCAAAGTATTATACCTATTTGAAAATATATACATATATGCACAAGCTGTTTATTCACGATATCATTATTCTGCACTATTTATTGCTTATACTTATAAAGTTGATAAGTTGTAAAAACTTAACGCAGTAAACGAAGTTCAAAGTTAAAGTCTGAAAACGCCCAACTAAAAGAGGACTTAGTACATTACCAGTAGTTAACGTTTAATAATTAATTTAAAATAAGTCCTAAGAATCTAAGAGATTGTGTTTCTGTTCTAGCCTATAGACCGTGGTCTTAAATAAAAATTACAATACAGCTTCACTGTAGTTTGCCGACACGATGTAAGTGATAAGTTCCCCGATGCAAACAATTAAATATTCAACAGATATGGGAATTGAAATGAATACCTCTTACGCCAGTACTTGGGTTTAAAAAAATATATACACTCATGGATATTAATGCGTAGAAAGAGTATCAAGTTTAGTCAACAAACTGTTCATAAATTAAACAGTACTTACGGGCCTATGCTTATATGCGTCACTGATTTTTCTGAATCATTAACATTAAGTTGATTAGTGTTTCATTCAGTTATATGAGTATTATGTATGCTTCGTAATGCGGTCGATCTGAGATCGATCCCTGACAGTTATCTACCACGCTTTTTTTCCGTCATTAAAATGTTTGCGTTAATAAAAATGTGCGCCGTTAAACAAAAACACACACAAGCACCTTAAGTTCATTATATGATTAATGTTTTACGATTTATGTATCTACTAGTATATGTTTTCCTTAGTTTGTCTCATTCCAGCCAGTGCTCCACTATCCACATATCCAGCCGTGGTATGTACTATCCTGTCTGTGGGATGGTTCATATAAAAGATCCCTTGCTGCTTAACGGAAGGAGTAGCCTATGAGGCGGCAGCAGGTTTCCATTCTGACTATCAATATGGTCCTTAACCATATGTCTGACGCCATATAACCGTAAATAAAATGTGTTGAGTGCGTTGTTAAATAAAGTACTTCTATTCTGTTATATTCCTTAGTTTGTGTCCTTAAACGTCGAGTGGTTATGTCTCGTTCTAGCCGGTGCTCAACAACTGGTGCAACGAAGGCTGTGGTACGTGATATTAATATAAAAAATATATATATTTGCTGCTTATCAGAAGTAGTTCATGTGGCGGCAGCGTATTTACTTTCTTTCAAATCTGACACCATATAACCGTAAATAAAATGTGATGAATGCGTCGTTAATTAAAAAAAAAATCCGTGTCTCGCAAAGTTGTAAATGGATTACAATATATTTTGATAGATGAAAAATAAATATTATTGACAAAATCAACAGACCGACTTATTAGGCAATGCATGTGGTGCAATTTAGACATATGATACAAAGTTTTCAAATTCGTAATATACCTTTTACATGTATGGATAACTGGATACAGTGGAAGGTTTATTGCTTGGTCGTCAGTGATGACCAAATGATTATTTGGTCAGGAAATGTAACTACGATTTAAGTTGCCCATCGGACATGAGTGTTCTACCTTTTAGCTACGTCACAGACCGTTCATCTGTTAATGGCCAAAGGTACATCCATCTTCATAATCACCAGTTACATTAAAAATTTATACATTATAATTTTATATTATTTTTTTTAATTCGGAGTAAGCCATCTGTCATGGCCATTAAAAAAAATTGTAGTCTTATATTATTAGTGTTGTATTTGTTATTGTTGTTGTTCAATATTATTGTTCTGGTTATTACAAATTTATGGTTGTTATGTTTTTTTGTAATTGTTGATCATTAAAATATTTTGTAATTGTTGATCATTAAAATATCATTAAATAATAAATTAAAAAACAAAGAAAACAGCCAAGCATTATTGCTTTATATTACCAGGTAGTAAACATTTTAAATATTAAAATAACATTCTCAGAAAGAGGTTTAAACTATAATCACAGTTAAAACATCGATATCATAATAATTATAAGGAAACAGGTAAACAGAAACACAACACTGTCGGATATCAGTTAATTCAGGCATAATGTATTGCCTTTAATTTTCGATTCAATTACAGTGTCAGCTTTACTGTAATAGATCAATTCAAACATTTATTTCAATAGTGTCAGCAATCACCCAAAAAAACTAAGAAAGGTGTAACATGATGATAACTATTATTGCTGTCTTTGGTAGAATCGAAATACGATAAAAATGTTGTCCTCGGTTGCATAATTAATGTGATGATAATGTATGTTTGAAAGTATGCATGTAACTGTGTGTGAGTGTGTGTGTGTGTGTGTGTGTGTGTGTGTGTGTGTGTGTTTGTGTGTGTGTGTAACATTAACAAAACAAAAAAACTTTATCTCTTTAAAACTTTACTTTATTATAAATATAATATGGTAAAACAGATATTGCAGTGTACATTATCAGGACTATGCAATTCACTGTTATTCGTTAATGTGAACATCATCATTTCCCGGTGTTATAACATTAGCTATTGTGATAACTCATTACTGATCAGTACTGAACATTGCTGATTAAATCTGTGAACGTCACTGATCACCACTGTGAACGTCACTGATCACCACTGTGAACGTCACTGACCACCACTGTGAATGTCACTGTTCACCACTGTGAACGTCGCTGATCACCACTGTGAACGTCGCTGATCACCACTGTGAACGTCGCTGATCACCACTAAGCACCACTGAGCACGTCGTTGATCACCACTGTGAACGTCGCTGATCACCACTGAGCACGTCACTGATCACCACTGTGAACATCACTGATCACCACTGTGAACGTCACTGATCACCACTGTGAACGTCGCTGATCACCACTGTGAACGTCACTGACCACCACTGTGAATGTCACTGTTCACCACTGTGAACGTCGCTGATCACCACTGTGAACGTCGCTGATCACCACTGTGAACGTCGCTGATCACCACTAAGCACCACTGAGCACGTCGTTGATCACCACTGTGAACGTCGCTGATCACCACTGAGCACGTCACTGATCACCACTGTGAACGTCACTGATCACCACTGTGAACGTCACTGATCACCACTGTGAACATCGCTGATCACCACTGTGAACGTCGCTGATCACCACTGTGAACGTCGCTGATCACCACTGAGCACCACTGAGCACGTCACTGATCACCACTGTGAACGTCGCTGATCACCACTGAGCACCACTGAGCACGTCGCTGATCACCACTGTGAACGTCGCTGATCACCACTGAGCACGTCACTGATCACCACTGTGAACGTCACTGATCACCACTGTGAACGTCACTGATCACCACTATCAGTCACCTTCTGTCAGTAGACGAATTAGTACTGACACCACATGGACATTGAGGCTGTTTCCAAGGCAACGGTATAGCTGTATTGTTGACAAATCTTGTGGTAACACTGCAACAGAAAACAATGTTATTAGTATAGTGTATTTATATAAAACTGAGTACCCAGTATGTTAATCCATTGAATAATACTTTTGTTTAACAGCACACTCAACACATTTGTATTAATGGTTATATTGGTGTCAGATATTTTTTAAAAAGAAAAATCTGAAGTGGCTACCTGACTGCGATCAATGTCATATCGTGTGTCAGACAGTCTCGCATACCACTAGGCTACTGAGGCACCTGTTGAGCAATTGATGTTCCAGTTATGATTAATGACTATTAAACAGTTGTATATAAAAATTTTCTTAACAGTACCTCAGTAGTCCAGTCAGGTAATCGTGTATTTAACATATATTTGACATGAGACTGAACCCCTTCAATGATCAAATAGGCCGTTTGCCAGTTTCTTCAGTATCACAGAGCAATCTGCTACAAAATTTTCTTAAAACTGCTACACAATTCTGAATCCTTTAATATTTCAAGTGGTTGCCAATAAATTCTCTATTAAATTATAACTGTTGCTCATCCAGGGTTCAACATTAAGACACATCTGAATGACATTTCCCTGTAAAAAGCAAATTCGGTCTAGTCCGACTGGTCGTGTAAACAATTTATAAAAAGAAAATTCTAAAACATACATGTCCAGTGGTCTAGTAATAAAGACAGTTCACACTGAACCCTGCCATCATAATTTTAAAAACAAAATGTACTAATCATCACCTGAGAGCCAGAAGGTCTAAGTGGCAGATATTATTATTATGATTAATGATTGTTTAACGACACCCCAGCACAAATCGGTTATTGGGTATCAGAAAATGGTGTAAAATTTAATATTAAAAATAAGTGGCAGATATGACCTAAATCTCTTTTTTGTAGATCACATGACCTCCAGCCTTGATTACATTTCCATCAAAAAATCATAACTGTAACTCTAATAACAGCACTACTTGAGAAGGGATATATATTGTTGTATCTGTATTACAGATACATACTTAGAAATCAGTTTTCCTTCATTATCTTCATTTCTATCAAACTACTTCATGTACACTTATGACCTTCTGGCTCCCACACAATGTAATAATGTTCTAAAAAAATTTTTAATAATTAAAAGAAATTACTATATTTTTAATAATAATGTTACAGTCACTAATTTATGTAAATATTTTGTCATAAAGACACATAGCTGACAATAATTATTACAACAGAATTCAAACATAACATATATCATAAGACTATTACAACCTGAAAAGATTATGATACACCAGTGTATGAAAAATACTCACCAAAATGGGGTGGAAAGCACAAGAGATTGGCTATTTCCCTTGGCGTAAAATATCTTAACTTCAAATCACGAACAACCATCAGCTCATCTTCACTCCAGCAGTGGTTGTTCTTAACATCAACCACTCTTGATTTCAAGTTACTGGCTGCCATTATTGCCTGAAAATATATTTTACAATATATATTTATTTACCCGGAACAACTGCTTGACAAATATTATCTTTAACAAACGTTTTGGATGGACATTGAACGAGATGGAGTGAGGAATGGTGAAACAAATCTAGAGCAAAGTTTATTCTGTTAATTTTTAAATATGTAAAAATATTATATAGATAGATAGAAATCTATCTTTTAATGAAAAAACAATGCTCTCCCATTTTACCCATTTCTTATATAAAACATCTCCGACACATAATAATTATGTTTAGCCACTGATACTTTCTTTTAAGCACACTCAATAATATACATGTACTCCAATTATAACACCTAACCAAGTAGAGACAAATTCTTCAATTCATGTCTGGTCTCTGCTCTCACCTGTATGTCAGTAGACATCTGAACAATGGGACCAGCACCATCCACGTAATGACCATACCTGTAACAGCAAATGGTGTCTGTTAAACATCTCTAATGATTTACATAGGAAAGGTATAGGCAAGCATATACCATATTCCTTTCCACTTCTCTATCAATTATGTTATCATTGTTATAAATGCCTTTAAAACAATTCTTTATGATCATAGGTTATAAAATTTGAATAATCTGTTAACTGGACACAATAAAATCTGGCTGTATATGATCTATAGTTTAAATATTAAAATCTTCACATTTGTATTTCTAAGTATAATTAATATTGACTCTTTTTATCAATTTAGACTGAGGTGCTTCAGTTAACTTTCAGAATACTGTCATTTTATTTTATTTTTATTTAACAACACAATCTAAACATTTTTATTAATGGCTATATCAGCATCAGAAATAGTTTAATTAGAAAAATCCCTAGTGGCTTCTTGACAGGGATCAATTTCAGACTGACCGTGTGTCAGGCAGGCATGTACACCAATAGGCTACTGAGGTGCCCTTTAGAATATATACTCTAGATGATTATCCTGGTCAGATCGTGAACCGTTATATTAACAGGAATACGGCTACAATACACCTGTATTGTAATCATACGATCAGTAGGATTATTTGAAATATCACCTTATTTCATTAACTACAAATATCAGTTTATAAACGTAGCAGGATAATCTATCTACAGATGAAACTTACGTGATGGTCAAATGTTTTCATTTCAATATTTTGGTCAATTTATCAACAAGTCTACTTTCGGTGGCTCGAAAGCAGATGCGACAATGACAGAAAATTTCGCTGGTAACAAGTACTTATAATTTAGATGTAAGTTCTTATTAATATAACACATTAATTTTAATCCTGGCTTCTAGATGAAATAACGATCAGCTATAATGCATTTTGTATCAGAAATACATTTTATTTACTTTTAATAGTAAATATTTTCTGCTTCAGAAATATTTTGTTATAAAAATTCATACATATGCAGATTCGTAATAAACAAGTCATATTTAAAATAGGACGGTTCCTGACCTAGGACAGCTTTCGACCGATAAGGATATACAATGTATACTTCTGCTGATTATATACTCCTGGTGATTATATACTTCTACTGATTATATACTCCTGGTGATTACCTTCTGGTGAAACAGCTGGACTTCCTCAGTCCTGAATGCACGATGTCCATAATAACGAACCTCTTCAAGTCCCTGTCCCCCAGCTCATACTGGCTCAAGTCTTGGTGTGGAAGTTCTTCCATAAACACACCCAGCCTCTGACAGTCAGGGAACTCTCGGCGGTCCCCCTCTCCACACAGCCGCAGGTTTTCTCCATAGTCCTCATAGTCTGAACAAGCATTCACATCAGAACTGATACCCCTGTCTGCCTTGAGGTTTAGTTCCCCAGAACTTGAACTTTCATCCACAATTTGTGAATTATAACCAGAATGTCCAGAGGGAGATTTTTCACTGCAGTTTTGACAGATCACAGATGTCTTTTCAACAATTATGCTAGATTCTTTAACATTACTACTGGAATCACTAATTTTACATTTGCAGTCACAAACTTTACTGCTGAAATCATTTGTTTCGACAGAGTCATTTCTGGCAGTGCAAATTCCTTTATCAGACTGGGTGGTTCTGTGGTCCACATGGTTAGGTTCGACATTTTGGGAAGAATAAATCTCATCAGACTGAACAGCTGTTTCAGATATGTTCACAGTCTCTCTAAAACAAATATCACAGCCTTCATTTTTATGTTGACAACAACCACAAGACAAGCTAGTTTGACTTGAGGTAACATCATCTATGGAAATACAGTTCAAATCAATAGAAATGTCTGAGGGATTCACTGATTTATACGTATTATCATTACATTTCTTTGCAGTATTTCTACTTGATTTGACGTGGCCATGTTTATCACAGACAGAAGTCCCAAGGTGTTCATTACTTCCGTCATCTGGTGACCCATCATGAGAAAGAGTACTTTTGTCTTTATGCACCAACCATTTTGATGAACAAGGGGGCAACTCTGTTTGAATCTACAAATAAAATTATAATATAAAGTACAGTAATATTGATAAAATTAATATTTCATTTACACTCCTTGAACTCATTATAATTTTGATTCTATGGAAGAATACAAATGAAAAATAATAATAAAATAATAATGATAACATCAACAACAATATAAAACACCTAAAAAAATTAAATTATACATTAGCAAAATTAATGCATGAAATCTTGTATCATTATATTTAAATGTTAAGAATTTTTTTAATTATACTACAGAAATACAACAATACAAATACGATGACTATTGTTTGTTTAGTTTTTTTATACACTTCTTATTACTTTATTGTATACATATATAAGAATTATATTTTTCAAAATGTATTTAAAAAACAACACAAATCAATTTCAGTGGCCAGGAAGACAACATGGATTTCAATTGGTCAGTGCCATTATCAGTTATAAGAAGCAATTACTTAATTACAATTGTAATGGACAGGGACATGGAAACCTATTAAAAACACCTGCCACGAGACCAATGTCCAGTTACCTGGTCATTTGCCTTGTGACTCTAATAATGGACACTGGATGCCTTAATAAGACTTGAGATGAAAATGTCAACTTGACCCATTATCAGTCTGAGATCAATTCCCTTCAAAGGCCAAAAGGGATTTTATAATTAAAACTGCTTTCTTGTGCCAATATAACAAAAAAAATGTGTCCAGTATGTTGTTAAATTAAAACAAAATAAATTATTATAAGTAATTACCTTTTGTGATCGATTTCTTTCAATTGTGCAACTAGAGATTTCATTATTAAAACTGCTTTCTAATACTGATATAACTGTTAAGAAAAATGTGTTCAGTATGTTGTTATAGTAAAACAAAACAAATTATAAGGAATTACCTTTTGTGATCGATACCTTTCAGGTGAGCCACTAAGGATTTTATAATTCAAACTGCTTTCTGGTGCAGATATAACTGATTAAAAATGTGTTCAGTGTGTTGGTAAATTAAAATAAAATAAATTATATGTAATTACCTCTTGTGATAGTGGAAAGCTGAATGCCAGAGGAGACAGCTTGGCAACAAGATAATATCTTAGCCTGCTGTTGGGAATTCCAAACTGAAGTGGGGTCAACAAGAACTCCTGGAGAAAAAAAGGTCAAGAATAGTTAATTAGGTTACCAATAGGTAAACATAAATTCAAAACAGCATTCAAAATTATTATACAATATCTAAACTAAAATACTTCCAACTATGGGATTTAACCTGTTGACTACCATTAAATAAAAGGACAGTTTATTACATTTGCAACCATTTAAATAAATGTTTAGACCTCAGATAAACAAAATTAAAAACTGATTAACAATAATAATAATAATAATAATAATAATAATAATAATAATAATAATAATAATAATAATAATAATAATGCACTGAAAACAACCCCCCAAAAAACCCACACCAGTTACTGCAAATATTACCTGATAAACATAATCACATGACATCAATGTGTCAACAAGATTCTGCCTGGCTTGTGACTGCTCAAAGCCCTTGACGTTTTCAACAAGAATATATCTTGGCTTCACTTCAAGCCTGCAAACAAAATGTCGACATTTTAAAGACATAAAACAATATCATTAACAAATAATAATAATAATAATAATAATAATAATAATAATAATAACAACAATTTTTTGTTAGTATTTTTGGTAATAACAGTCTATTTTTACAAGTTGTGTGTTTTTTTCATCATTATTATATAGAACAAAACTGTGCGAATTACTAGCTTACAAACCTCTCCACTAAGTCGAGAACATGTAAGAACGATTTTGCTCGAATGTCGTCAACGTCTTTCTTGTTTCCAACTCGGGTAAATGGTTGACATGGTGGACTCATCAAAATCATGTCCACTCGCCATTTCTGCATTTGCTCCAGTGTCAGTTTCTGAATTAAAGATCAATGTTAGTCTAAAAATTACTATTACTGGAATAATAAAGAAAATTAAAAAAAAATCATGTTCTTCACCAAAATATACATGTATATTATAAATCGTACAAATTGGAATACAAGCTTTGTAGGAATTCTTATCTCTATTGTATACATATTTTCAAACATTAATTGTTAAAATATGCTTATAACAAATTAATACCTATAACCAAGGACTGGAAATTATTATTCTGTTATAGGGCTTGACTAATTTTGAAGTCAATAAATCTCTTAGTAACTACATGTTTCATCATACTGAAGCATTTTTAATTAAACAAATTAAGTATTATGCATAAACTCAAGTACCTTGTGATATCAGGTTATTTAACAGTTGAGTCACTGAAAAGCATGAAATGCAGTTGATCAAAGATAGATTTTTGTCAATGAAACATCGGGGATTTTTATTTAAAAATATTTGACATAGTAAAATACTAACCTCTATACCACAACTAATAAGTGTTGTGTGAGAGAAGTTGCTGTGGTAAACATGATTGGCTGTCGTGTTGATGTCAACAGCAGCTACAACAGTGTACTGGATACCACTTTCTGTAAAAGAGATAGGTGTTTTATAAAAATGTATTTAATGATGCACTTGATACATAATATGACATCAGATGTGTGATTAAGTACCCTTAGGATAGTGAGAAAGGTAACCTGCTGTCCCAATATGGGATCTTTCCAGTTAGCAGCAAGGGATCTTTTATATGTATAATTCCATAGACAGGACAGCACACACTATGACCTTGTTACACCAGTTGTGGAACACTGGCTGGATCAAGACTTCTGTAACATAATTACAACAATCATTGTTGTGGCTTTATTTACATATATATTATTAATAAATAATGTACATTCAGGATTTAATCTGTCATTCACCAATTAACGAAACCATCTACTGCCTTGTTTTGCGCACACATAGGTTACAGGGTTCTCGCCAGGTGAAAATTAAAGGGGGGCGGCCTCCGCTCCGCTCCCCACCAATCCACAAAAAAAAAAAAAAAAAAAAACGCACCCCCCCAAAAAAAAACAAAAAAACACCACAACAATGA
>JAVCKW010342040.1:0-10800 GCA_034780715.1 Peltospira delicata | reverse complement strand
ATAATAATAATAATAATAATAATAATAATAATAATAATAATAATAATAACAATAACAATAATAACAATAATAATAATGAAATCTATTCATCTTTTGTTTAAATATTCCATGCACTTGCTACTTTGTTGCTGACTAATTATATGCTGAATTTTAAATATTCATATGAAACTATTTTAGTAATAGAGTAAAAAAGATAGAAAGAATGAAAGATACATATATGTGCATAGTTGGAGTTGATGATAAAATGCACAAGTGAAATAAAATATCAATACAGGGCAACAAGATGCACAGTTTATGTTACACTGCTCGAGTAATCTCAGTGTATATTCAGTACATCTTTTTTTATACATGGATATATGTTAAAAAGGAAAATACACCAAAGAGATTGCAATATATTAGGATTATAATGTATCTATTAATCAAAGTATTTTCAATAATATATTCAGGAATAGGATTATTTTGGAAATGAAAATAAGTAAACAATTAATATAGACCAAACACACAATAATAATAATAATAATAATAATAATAATAATAATAATAATAATAATAATAATAATAATAATAATAATAATAAAACGTATGATATTACATTAAAAAACATAATTCAAAAGGCCAATAGCTAAGTAATAAATTATAATACCAATAATTTATACAGATTTCAAAGTGGCTGTAAATGCACCACTCCCTTTAATTAACAAAATATATTACCATTTGGTCACATAGAAAAAAATAACAAGAGGGGTCTGCATTATTGCGAACCCTTCAAACAGAGCTCAAGGAATTCTGCTTTAAATTACAAATTTATGTAAACATTCTGTAAAAATTGTAAAATAAGAGTTCGAACAGTTATAACATCAAATCATTATTAAATGTTTTAATAACAATTAGAACCCAATCACTTCTTCAAGACAATATAATTGTGTTATCTAGATGAAATCGTGTAATTATAATTTAGTGAATAGAGAAAGCTGAATTGACAGAACAACTTATGCACGTCTGTCCTACTAGCTTGCAAAATAACTGCTAACTAGTTTCACAACAGAACACTCCAAACATGACTTTAAACATTCAAATTAATGACAAAGAACCATGAAACTTCAATATAGGGTTCAGTAAATCATAAAAGAGCCCAAATTGTTCAACAACAATCATTGAAAAATTGAACATCCAATTTTTTATATATTTTTTAAACATATATTTTCTTATTCAAGTTGTGTATCACACTAACAAATGAAATCTAGTCTTTAAATGATACACAAGTTAACTGGAATATATTAGCTCTGAGTATGCTACAAAGACTCAAAATGTAATAAATACTGAGGGAGGGAAGGGAGAATGTGATGCTGTCTCATTAATGGGAAATGAGGATAAATGAGATTAATGGCGAGAAATGAATGGAAAATGTTGGCATATCTTGTCATACATCTGTACAAAACATTGGGATAACTCAGTTTAATGCAAACACAACATTGCTAATATATTGGTAACTGATTATAAACCCATATCGTGTAAGAATGAGTACGTTCAAAATTACCCTATATTTGCACACATCATACTTATAATGGTGAACATGGTACAATATGAAGATTTCAATAAGATCTCAACCTTGCATTCATGTAAGTCAGCTACTTAAAACGAAAATGGACAGCATTGTGGAAAACATACGCTTGGGCTATTTTTATTCAATAATTATTTGTTTGTTTGTTTATTTATTACATTGGGGGGTTAGGAATGGTATCTTTCTCACTAGCCGATATCTTCTCAAGTTAGGAGATACATCAGAATAATTTTTTTATCATATACTGATGGTAACAATTCAAGGTACTCAAACAATAGTGATAAATGTTTTAATTAAAAATCAACCTTATTAAAATGCATTTGATGAGATAATTATCAATGATTGTAACCCTTATAAAATTATATACTAATTCTGTTTTACCCAAATTTACAAGCCTAGTGGATTGAGATAACATTTTATTTAAATTCTATACTTTCCAGCACAGTTAATACCAATAGTAGAACAAGTGTTTTAAAGACATAAAAACAACAACACATTAATAGTAATAAAAATTATAAAAATAATAAAATATAATATTGCTACAGATAACAAAATATTTCAAGATGATCTACGTTTAGACACAAAAGTAATCTTATCAGCCATGTAATTATTTTGTCTATTCATGTACTATAGTGCGGCATGAAACACATTCTATTCTATGCATTTTTATTATGTTTAAAAATACTGAATGGAATCGAAACTTTTAAATGATAAAAGTTGCCGTTAATACTTTTAATTATAATCATAATTAACACATTTTAAATAAACAATTGATTTGTAAAGGCAAGCCTAAACAGATGTTTGTCTTTTTGACAGATTTATAATATAAATAATATTACAGTAATACCTTATTAAACTATGGAACACACACAATAACTGAAAATGGACATTAAACAATGCAAGATTAACAACACTGAATGTTTATGATACACATTACAACAACCAGTATCTACATACACTACACACAACACAGTATAAATCATTCACACCACACCCAATATATTAACACTGTCACATTTCACACACAATTCATATCACAATATCTAACTATAAATTAACTTCAAAGAAACTCAAAAATAAAGCTATCACAAATGTAACATAAAATATAATTTTGATAAACAAGTAAACTAAGATTACAATAAATTAATCACAATAATAACAATAATAATAATAATAATAATAATAATAATAATAATAATAATAATAATAATAATAATAATAATAATAATATGAACCATACTGTTACATGCTTAATGTTTAAGTACTGATAATGAAAAACACATACCAGAATTAATAATCACCATGTGAAATTTTCACATTTAAATGTTCAAATATTTAACAATTAGAAGTCCCTTGTCTTCCAATATAATCTCATTGGGTTCATTTATATGCCATAAAGAAAAACCTGAGAAAGTACATAAAATGTTCCTGTTTTCCCCCCTGATTAAAAGCTTGACAAATACTGTCTTTATTTTATTTTCTATTCTTTTACTTTCATTTATTATGGTACTGGTAATTATTACCAAGCAAAACAAACTGTGTCAACAGCAAGAATTGCATATAAATTAACATACTGAAACACGAGAATTACCAGGTTTTATCTACATTTCCTTACCAAAAATTAGTTCTCTGTCACACTTGATAACAAAATTACATGACTGGCATAGCCAAAGACCTAAAATATGGCATTTTAAAACAGTTATTTAAATATTGCAAAGACCTCTCTATAACTTGAGACATGACAGATCCAAAATTCAAGTGCTGATTTCTCAAAATGAGGCTTTGTTCACATAGAACCTTGTACTTTATGCTCTCTATATCTTTACCTGCATATATCTTCAAATAGTAGCAGTTTTTAATTATAAGTCATAAGGCAAGATTATTTGTGATTCCATGACTATTACTGCTCACAGTAACTGTATACTGCATGAAAAGTGAAATTTTCATCACACTTTGTTATACATTTTGTTTACAACACTACCAGCAAAATAATGACAGCCAACGGACAATTGTTAAGGAATGAAAAGGCATACATCGTGTATACTGGAATGTGTTTCATCAACAAACGATCAGTTTATTTACTTGGGTTTAAGAATCTACACTTAACTACAAAATAAGTGGGCACTTTCACAATTAGGCTATTGTGGTGTTTCCATGGTTCTTAAAAACCAATAAGTGAATCAGTATTTTAGTATCTTAGTGTTACTACATCATAAAACTATCTTAAAACTGATGCCATAGTGTGACAACGCCAACTACAGTATGTTGTAGGACTCACTTAAGATGAATACATTTAATTTTAATTTTATTTATAATGTACTTTTATTGATATATTTAATAAGAAGTCTAGCTGCTTTTATGAACAGTTCTACCAACAAATAATTCAGTGGTTCCAATGGCAGGAATTGATCCCAGACCAATTGCAAAAAGCTCTGTAACACTCTGCTGCCATCTTTTTCTGGTTTATTTGTTTAACGCTTTATTACTGTAGTTATCCTAATTAACAGACGGTGAGATGAAAATATGAAATTTAAATTATTTTGTAACAGGTTAAAAAAATTATGGGAAATACTTTCTGGATCAGAAATTATTTTTCAATATAAAAAAACATTGGGTTTAAGCTGTATCTTATTATTCACATATGGGTTAACAGCAAAAACCTTACATAGCAATTAATTTTCACTCGTTAGTCTGTTACTTGTTTCTGCTATTAATCTTAATGTCACTACTATTGCATTAACACAGATACTGTCTGTCCATCTGGTTCTAAATAAATGCAAACCACTCATATTTGGGCTAGGATGAAAATAATTTGGCAATTAAGATAGTTCTGTTTCCGTATGTTTACAACAACCCAAACTTTTGTCAATATATTAATCTTGGCTTTGACTCTGGTTCCTGGTATACAGGTCTTTATCAAACATCCACACATTGTTAACAAAAACAATTTTCATTTGCTCACAATAAGCATGACTCAACAACAATGGTTACAAACATCATTGTAATACTGTTCAACATACTGACTGCCATAAAGAAAAACAGCTAACTGCCATATAGAAAAATGACAGCTAGATACGTTTACCATCCCTTAAATGCTATTATCCATTTTGTAGACTTCAGTCAGTAAAAATAACTGACTGTTACATTTATGTTGTTCATAACTGCAAGAAGTGTACCAAGTGAGTCATTTCACTTGCCAGCAGGTTTAATAAAACATGATATAGCATTGATTACGAGTTAACGTGTACTGACATTCTGCTGTTCTCGGTTTACAGATAAACTCTTATCTGGCAATCAGTATGTTAAAGATGTTAGTTCCATCAACTCACAAAACCATTCGATGCTTCTGCTCTCACCAAATTGAGAATGTGTTTTAACATATTTAACATTCTCAATTCCTGTTACACACTTGTGTGTACAATAATAATACTGATTAACACTGCTCCTTCTCATCTCATATATACATCTCATATATACAAAAGTCTGGTGGTTCTGTTTCCTTTTACAGCAAATGCAAGGCCTTCGTATAACAAGTGGAACAATTATGATATTGAGTTAACTCCATAAAACTATCACTTGCATTCACACAAAATAAAATGTGCATAGATATCTGTTTGCAGTTGAGATTGAAGTAACTCAATAATGCCTTCATAAAAACTAGTTTACATGTTACTGTCACTTAATTAATATAGAACATTAAAATGTAAAATGTTCAGCTTTCATTAACTTAAAAGTAAGGTATTTTTATTGACATACCATTGTATGCTCCATTTGACAAACCGAACCAATCTGTTTTACACTTTACATCATTTAAGCATGTAACATTCTAAGCCTGTTGCATAAATAATAAAGAACATACTTACTCAAAAACAAATATTTGTGTGTATAACATTTTTGACATTCACCTTTAAAATTTAATACCATACATTATTTCATGACCTGTGCTCTATTTCATACATCAACACTTTTGGCCAAAATTAAATATCATGAACATGCATTACCTCAAGGGTGGATATTAAGAAAGTAGACTAAAAATGTTATTTACACACACAAAATTCACTAGCTGCAACCAACTAAATGTGGCTCACATCTACTAAAATGTTTTGGACTGGGTGACTACCGTCTTTACATTTCTACTCATTTCAAACGAGAGAGTAAGGTTTTTTTTTTTTTCCAGAGTACCTGTCCTCTACTGATGTAAGCACTTGATAGATCATGAAAATAATACCCAAAAAACATTTTAATGTCCTATCGACTGCTTCGTGCAGATATACGATTATTGATTATTATGGTTTTGTAATTCAGATTCTATATATTTACTAAAAGATTAATGTTTTGTTATATTATTATTATTTTTCAAGTTTTGTTATTTCTTCAATTCTGCTGTTGACCTTATTAACACGTTTTGATTTTGAAAAGGTAAAAAAACTAAACAATACCTTTGCAATAAAGAGTCAAAACCAAAATTGGAGAGATATTACAGAGTTCGTCCCTCAAAAAAGTAAAAGTTCCACTGAATGTTTAAAAAAATTGTTGCATACATGTTTTATATTTCTGAATGCAAATAAAAATTAAAAATATTTCTTCAACAAAATGTTTTGTAGTAATTAACAACACAAGCATGCAATTATAAAACAATATAGTCCTTTTCTTTTTAAAAGACTGTGTATAAAACTTAGCATAACATTGTAATTAGATGAAATTTCGCACTAACGAACACCATCCTAACATTTGAGGCACTGTGAATCCAAGCATTACCATTACACATTTTTATTTTTGTTTTTTTATAAAGACAACTGAACATAAAACAACAAATGAATGGCCCACCACACAACATATCAAAACAATTGATCCATTCATACCTATTACAATCTACAGCAAAACACACACATACACTGCTAACATTCATGTTAAACAAATACACATCTTACAGTGAAAATTGCTTCCAAGCCTACAACAGACACACCAACAATCAAAACAGATAAAACACAGCAAAATTCTAAATACACATAAACATTCAACACCACATGTAAGATAACATCAGGGAATATATTGTTTTCACAATTTTGATTAGAGAAAGTGTGGTGCTAGTTAAACTTGACTTGCAATTGCAATTAAATAACTCAGAACCGTGTAACATATTATGATGAAGAATTGAAAGATACTGAAAATTAAATTTGTTGGAACTTCAATTGTTAAAATTATTATAATAATTAGTATTTAATAATTTAGCTTTTACATATCTGGAAGTTATCACTTTAAACATTTCATTTAAGAGGTATTATTAGTTACAATATCCAATTGATTATGTAGATACTGTTCAAGAATTTGATTTTAATATCATGCATAAAACATATGCATATTGAAAAATACAATTTAGTGCAAATTACTGCAAAAAATTTATAATATAGTGTGTGCATGTATTTCGCATATTGCAACATAACATCATTGTATATTTGGGAAGACTAACTACTAGAATATTTCTCAACTTACACATGGCTTCGAACTACATCTATAGTAATTTGTTGGACTAGTAAAACACATTGTATATATTATTTTGTTTTTATCTTTAAGCTAAAAAGCTATGAAGTTAGTCTTTTTTGTGTCAAGACAAGGAAGTAAAGCAGACCACAATAATAGTTTCAAGCTTTAAAATATTGAAGATGTGGAGGTCAAACACAAAATACAAATGTAAAAGACAATTCGTTTTTTTTTTTTTTTTTTTTAAATTGCCATCAGTGTCTAGACAACGACCCAAGAGAGCAATTTCAAAAGGGATGATGAGTTTATGTGACAAATGGTTTTCACAAGTCGTAATATTCTATCTTTGAAACCAACGGATGAAGTATGCTATGTTTAAAGGTGAAACATCCCTGGACAGCATCTTGTCATAATACATAAATGAAAATTAAACAACGTGCTGTCACTCGTAACACAACTTTAGTGAAAAGTCCAAACAACGGCACATCTACTCATAATTTACTGTGTACGACCGATTCCAAAACAATCCCGCAAGCTACAAAGAATCTTTGCTACACCACCACCAAAAAATACCCGTATGTTCACTTGCTGTAGAAATCATCACTATTTATCTCTATACCTTTGATACAGCCCTCAGTCATACTCCAGTGTAGACTTCCCCCTCTGAATTAACAAGTATGGATTTCTGTTAGGACTTGTAGGACCAGTGTAATGGGACATAGGAGACAGATATAACTTTAGTACGTACTTGCAGCATGTACAAAAATATAGCATTGTTAACATCTATAATTAATATTTCTATTTCCATTATCAAAAGCAGCATTGTACACAGCAGATGTTACATGATGAAAGCTTCTAAGCATTAACATACTTTGCAGGCTAAACTATAAAGATCTATATGATTTATAAATAATATTACAAATTGCTAATTAAAGGTAAAACCCCACTTGAAGGTATTAATAATTAGATAATCAAGCATACAGTTTATAATTACCCTCTCCTCCCCCCAAAGAATGAAAAAAGAAAAAGAAAAAGAAAAGAGAAAACAGAAGAAAAATATTCACAACACACAAATGGGTAATGACAAAATAAATAAGTTGATGTACACATAAAGTCAAACTGGAAATAATTTTGCAGGATTACCCACTAGATAAAAGTTAATCTCACAAGTATATTTAGTTCATCACCCTCTCTGAATGTTAGTTTTGTCATCTCCAAAACATGAACGCTCTTCAATGCACAGAGTCAATAACAGCGGTCAATGTAGGTTTTGATGCAGATTTCTCTTTCCGACTCATTAGTTCTTTTTTCAGGAATTCCTTATGAACTTGACGCTTCCGTGCCAATTTTTGGCTTTGCAGTGGCTTTACCTAAAAAAAAGTGATTGCAAAAGTTAACAAGTAAAGACAACTGACTGGCTCTAAAAGTTTAGGGGCTTTATTCACAAAATAGAGTAAGTTACGTTTCGCATATAAACATAAATCTCCATCTCATTCAAAACATAAATTAAACTCTTGGGAATATGGCTCCTGGTTTCAATCTTATAAAATCAAATAGATATTTCTGAGATATATTTAAATTTTATCTATCTGCATCATGTGTTATAGGATTCATACACGACGTGACAACAGTCCAATACTGAGATGATATGTTCATTTAATCTTCTGACTACTGCAGGCGAGATATCTCGCCCAACATCATGAACACTAACCGATGTTTGCCAAAACATAGTGTCCCTTTAATCTGATTTTCTCGCCATTTTGCACCCGGAAATATCTAGTGCACATGCTCAAACAAAAGGAAATAGATTACAGTGTTAGGTGGCATGGTTTGTTTTTGTTTTTCTTTCAAAATTATTTAGACATTTTGAATTAAAGACATTATTTTCTTTGGGTATTTACGTTTGACAGTAATGGCGGAATGTCACGAATTCTTTGGAACTGATAGCCGATTTAATCAGCTAATTTGATGGTAAATTTGATAATTTTATGCACAGTGAAAATTGTGAAATGGCCGATGAAAGATCGAAGTTGTTTACAGAAAAAGTTTAAACAGAGTACGTGGATTTTTAATAATGGATGATTTTCAGGACATCTAGAATCTAATAAGTAAAACCGACTTCATTGATTTTTTGCGCAATTTTTATAGTTTTTAATTTATCTAAAATGTAACCTTCCAAAGTATTTTGTTCAGTTATTATATTACTGTTAATAATAATCATAAAACACCACTCTTAAATTAAGAGTTGAGCCTATCCAGATCATAATTAGATACTGATACATCGATAGCAAAATACACGGAAACCGATCAGTAATAGAAACACAAACTGCAAGGTATATCTTCATTTTAAGCATAAACAATTCTAAACAATTACAGTAGCATCTACAAAGTCTCTTACCTGTATATATGTAGTTTATTTATCGGAAAATTAACAGTTATACTGTAATTAAGAGTTAGAAACATTTCCTTTGATCTCGCCAACATTTGAACAAAATGGCGGCAAAATTACTGCATGTAATGGTGGTTACTTTGGAGCAAATAATTTTCCATTGCTGATAATGTTACCCCTTCTTGTATATTCATGTGATAAGATTCTTATTTCTTCTTTTCTTTGTTTGTATGTTTGTTTGTGTATTTATTTATTTATTTATTTATTTATTTATTTATTTATTTATTTATTTATTTATTTATTTATTTAAAATAATTAATATATTCATTTTATAAATTGTATTTATTTTGTTAATTTGTTTCTTTACTTTTTATTTTATTTTCATGGTGAAGTCTGTGTTGTCAGTTGACCTTTTTAATTAAATGAATAAGACAGGGTCAGGTCAGGGAAACTTATTTCTGAGTCCATATCTTTTCATAGTTTCGGAAACCCCTGCGCATGGGCTCAGCCTCTGGCTTGGCCAAGGCAGGGGGGATTATGAACCATTGTAATAGCTCAGTACGTACCAGGTGTTGTCAATCCAATGATTCACCACACCTTGAGCAGGTACTCTACAACTAAGCAATATGCCAATGTCCTCGTCACCTATAGGCCTATGCATAAATACACAAAAAATAAAAAAAACTTATATGAAACGTATATATCAATAGTAAGTCTGAATTTGAATATACATTTCTGAATTCTTCCATTTTTGTTCCGAGTGTTTGTTGTTTTTTTGTGTTTTTAAAATAATCCCCCAGCACAATATATTTGGCGAAAACCTTTTCAAATTGGCGAAAGAATTTGGAGATTGGCGAATTATTTGGCGAACCCAAATGAGAACCCAGGGCTAGCCCTGACAACACATAATAACACTGTTAAATAAAACATATTCTAGAGACTGTTTTCCCACCAATCACATACCAAACACTTTGCACTGCGTTCCAGTTCTGGGAATTGATCTTTTGACAGCTGCACCTGTACATCAGGTGAGGGTGAAGATACATCACTGAAATATAAAGTTATTAATTATTTCAACAGTTCACTGAAAGCCAAAGCTTGAATGTGTTGACTGCGTTGTTATAACATTTCTACCCGCCTCCCCCACTCTCACACAATCACACATACACACACACAAATTTATTAAAGATTTTTTGTTACATGTGGTAAAGTTAAAAGCATGACATTTATTTATTTACATTAAGCAGATGATCAAAGAATTACTTAATCCACTGACTAAGCATTTTGTATCAATTAAGAGCATTATTATTATTATTATTATTATTATTATTATTATTATTATTATTATTATTATTATTATTATTATTAT
>JAVCKW010340930.1:0-10801 GCA_034780715.1 Peltospira delicata | reverse complement strand
GATACTTGAAAAAATCCCTATTGGCTTTCTAGCAGGGACCAATCTCAGATTGAGCATGTAAAGGCGAGCGCTTTCACCACTGGGCTATCGAGCAGCCATGAGTAAAGGTGTTCAGTGATGGCCAGCAGTGGTCAGACACTGGCTGGCTTGTCATATCTCCACAGACACACTGTGTTATTAGGGTTACGGTTAATACTAAATGATGGATACCAGGATTCGACATTAACTGTTTTTATTATTAGACCACCGTCTTAGAAATTACTAGACCATACCTAATATCAACTAGACTGAACTGTTGAATGACAAAATATACTTAAACAGGGCTAAGAGTATACATAATAATTGAACAAAACACAAATATCCCATGATAAGTATTACGCACCACGTGTAGTTATAAAATCAGGGATATCTGTGTTGATATTTGAATAATTAGACAATTATCTAATGGTTGAGAATGCAAAATATTAATATTTATAGGACCTCTAGATGGCTAATTAATTTACCGCTTATAAATTGTTAACAAAACCAAACGGGCTAGTAAGAAACTGTTATAAGTAGACCGAACCCGCTTTTTACTAGGAAATGTTCATACGTACCTTAATGAAGAACCCTGGATACTTTCTTTTAGTGAGGCGACTTGATAGCCCAGTGGTGAATGCATCTGCCTGATATGCGGTCGATCTGAGATTGATCCTTGCTAGATAACCAGTAGGGATTTTCCCAATGAAATATGTTTTCAATGTCAATATAACCATTCATTAAAAAATATGTTGAGTGCATTTTTAAACAAAATATTATTATGTTCTTTTAGTAATAGTAAATTAACGCCAGGTGAAAAAGGTGATGCTATTATGATTGGTCAGTGAGGTTAAAAAAATGTCCTTATCTAACACCAACAAGGTATTTTTGGTCATGTTAAAGTTACTAGTGTGCAGTTTTTGAAGTATGTTTTTATATTTGATTAACTCTTCTTTAATGTGTAGATAAAGTCATGTATGGATCTAATTGAGAGGTCATGTGAAAAGGTCAGTGTTTGGATGTGTACACACAACACATAAAACAGAGAATGGCACTGCCCATTGTGTGATTAATTATATCCCTGTTGTGAAACCATATGGGCAAGTGGAATGGCACAGAGCTATAGGCAGAGTGTTCACTCTTGTACTCAGCTTGTTCTTGTACTTAGAACTATTCTATTTGAAATGGGTGCCGTGATAGACTAATGCTGTTGATTCCACCTGTCATGCAGTCGATCCGAGATCGATCCCTGTCAAGTAATTAAAATGTATCTAATACCAATATACCAGTTAATTATGTGTTGAGTGCATCATTTTTTTTTTTTTTTAATTATAAATTAAAATTGAAAGTTATATTAGCTAATAACTTCAAAATTGTTTTTGTAAAGAGTGTTCAATTATACACCACACTGAATGTATGACTGAGCACAGGGTTCTTTCTTGACTCTCAATATTCTTACATTGGGGGGGGGGTCATTTGGGTTCTTTTGTAAACTTTGTTGAGTCCCATTATTGGATTTTAAGATAATATAAAACAAAGGGTCCAGTCAAGACACACTTCAAACGACACTTTTCAAGGGTCCATGAGACCCCTGCTAGCATGAGGTGTTGTCCAGTGTGCTGTGTATGTGTTGTCTGGTGTGCTGTGTGTGAGGTCCAGTGTGCTGTGTATGATGTGTTGTCTGGTGTGCTGTGTATGATGTGTTGTCTGGTGTGCTGTGTGTGATGTGTTGTCTGGTGTGCTGTGTGTGAGTGTTTTGCAGTGTACTGTGTGCTGTGTGTGATGTGTGTGCTGTGTATGATGTGTTGTCTGGTGTGCTGTGTGTGATGTGTTGTTTGGTGTGCTGTGTGTGATGTGTTGTCTGGTGTGTTATGTGTGATGTGTGCTGTGTATGATGTGTTGTTTGGTGTGCTGAGTGCTGTTCACTAACTCACTGTTGCACTCTCAGGTCTGAGTGTGGAGACATCCCGCTGACCGGGGACGCCAAGGCCGACGCCGACATCATGGCCTTCGTAAAGGCGAGACAGAACCTCCTCAAACAGAGTAAGCCTTTTATGTCTCCACTTACCTGTTACAGGGCTCTGTCTGGCATCTGGGAAATAGGAGTCATCATGACTCTCAGGATTTTATTTCTGGAGTCAAACATTAAAAATGAGAGTCATCACATAGTTATGTATATAAGTGTCCTTATTTATTATTATTGCATGCACACAGTAAAGAAATCAGAAATTTACTGCATCAACACTTACGCACACAGATTTGATTTAGTAGTATTTTAGGTAAATAGTGCATCAAATACGCAGGATTCCTCTGTCACGTACAACCCTGGTGTTACATTAACTCAGTGTTTGCTGACACACACATGCAGTTGTCATTTTATACTGAGCATGGACTTAATCAAAGACCCGTAACTCAGTCAAAATTACAGTTCTCATTGAGGACTTTTTGATAGATCAATTATGCTCATCTTTTAATTAAATTTGACATACATGCACCTGTACACACATGTACATACAGATGCATGTGTAATAGACTTACCTCATTGCTTTAAAGTGACCACTTATCAGTACAAGTCCCTGTAAAGGATAGAGCTGTGTCTTGTTTCAGCCAGTGCCCCACGACTGGTGTATCAAAGGCCATGGTGTGTGCTATCCTGTCTATGGGATGGTGCATATAAAAGTTCCCTTGATGCTTATTGGAAGAAGTAGCCTATGTGGCTGCAGTGGGTTTCAATACTAGTATGGTCCTTAACCATATGTCCAGTGCCATATAACTGTAAATAAAATGTGTTGAGTGTGTTGTTAAATAAAATTATTCTTTCCCTTTCCTTTCCTGTAAAATATATTTTAAAACATACAGCTACTAATTCTTAAAAGTTTTCAATCTGACAGAAGAAGAAGTCTCGAATAGGTTTTTGTTTTGTCTCTCACCGTTGCACTGTAACATCTAACATGGTTTTTCTAACACAGAAAATGGAAACCCACTGCCAAAGCAGTGAGGAATCTTTTATATTGGTTCAGGTATTTTAAGAACGCTCCATGTGTGAGGTGTAAGTTTTTTTCTCTGTGGAAAATAATAAATGTCCTATAACTATTGAAGATAATCTTCCTTGAAATGTTTTAATAAGATTTTGAATGGATTTAAGTGTGTGTAATCCTATCCTATTGTTATTTACTACCAGTATATGTTAATAGTATAAAGTAATTTTACTCATTATAAATGTTTGGGCTTGATTTACTATTCTTCATTTTTATTGTTTCAGCTCAACTGGCAAAAAGATGACAAAATTTCCCAAAGGCATGAAGCTGAACTTATTATAAACTGAGTATGATCGACAAGACCACAACAAAATAGTTGCAAGCAGCCATTGCCTAGTGGTTGAACATCCCTACGATGCGGACTTCACTTCTAAGTGCTGGATTCTTAAACATTTAACATGCCTTGCTTTGGACAGCCACAGATTTGTACATTATACAATAAGCATTCCTTATTTGGACATTTACCAGTGTATTTACATGTACCTGTATAGTCAGATTCTTTATATGTTATTTATTCATTATTTATACAGTCCTAGACTGAACAGTGACTAGAAATAAAACCTACCATTTTAGCATAGTCCAGCTTATTAGCTTTTTGTTTCCACTTATCGAATTCAGGATTCGAATATAATTCACATGATATCAGGACTTTAGATTTTAACAATTAATGACTGTAAATATTGTTTCATATGCCCTGGGGCCTTATTAACGAAACAGTGTAAAGTTAAACTTCACACGTAAATTTTCGTCTGATGATTGACTGAAAATAGCGTCTCAGACATCATGGACCAGTGGTTTGAGTACATTTAAGAATACCTTCAAGTAGTAAATCTACACCTTTTGTGAATAAGGAATCTGATCATTGTTGTGGTTGGTGGTGGTAGGGTTATTTTCTTGCCCACCATACATCATACATATTGTTCTTATACTTTACACCCAACACCACCTGGCTCAAATTGAATGCTACAGGCTATAATGTAGGATTGGTTCATTTTGGTTGTAACAAGCCTTGTTTTAGAATAATTGTAATCTAAATCCCAGTCTATACAACTGGTTTGTTGTGAGATCGTCACACAGACAACCTGCCTATAATAGGCTCTTCCAAACTTAGCATGCTTATGTGAGTAATTATCTTCAGTTACCTTTCCTAATTGCTGGGGAGCAGAATTTAGCTCAGAGGTAGAGCATTCGATCCTACCTGGTGGACCCTTTGGGCTATGTCTAGTTCTAGCCAGTGCTCCACAACTGGTGTACCAAAGGTTGTGGTATGTGCTATCCTGTTTGTAGGATGATGCATATAAAAGATCCCTTGCTGCTTATCAGGAGTAGCCTATGTGGTGGCAGCGGGTTTCCATTCTTATATCAATATGGTCCTTAACCATGTCTGACACCATATAACCATAAATTAAAATGTGGTGAGTATGTCGTTAAATAAAGTACTTCTAATCTACATTAAACAGTGTAGGATTGGTTCATTTTGGTTGTAATAAGCCTTGTTCCAGAATGAATGTAATCTAAAGCCCTGTGTGTAATTCTGGTTTAATGTGAGCTGTACAGGTTCCTTCTTAGATTGTGACAAATACAACCTGCCTATAATACTAATCGGCTCTTTCAAACTTAGCTTGCATTTGTGAGTAATTTTCTTAATTACTTTCCCTAACTGCTGTATGTTTAATGCATTTTGTCTTGGAAATGACAGGACAGATGAGCACTTCTATAAATGTCCTCTTCTGATAATATCTGTGTTCTACTTTAGTCAAATAACTGCTGATCATTCTGTGGTTTTCACCACTGGTATAGCAACACACAACAAATCATCATTTTATGTTTTTATTCACACTGCATTTTGCATCCTGATCTAAAAATACTACAGTAACATGATTTAGCAAAGATAGGTGTTCTCATTCTGGTCTCTAACTACCCATCAGTTTGATCTGGTGTACGATCTGGTGTACACGTTACAACTAGCATCAGTGGAAATTATCACAGAAATTGGTTAAACCGGACACAGTGACTTACACAACTCAAAATCCTAATACACGGTGAGACATTACACATCATCTACACGTTATATTACTACATAACTACGGTATACATAGAGAAAGTAGCAGTTTAACACGTTAATTACTATATAGCATCACATTTGATACTTGCCGAGAAATAAGTGTTTTTAAATGTTATTATTACTCTTCTTTAAAAGCAGAGGGTTCCATGTTGTCTCTATTTTATTATGCATGACTTTGCATTATTGAGTTCAGCAGATTTAGCCACTAGAACAGTAACTGTTGTTGCACATGAGCCATTGTGATAATGCCCATATAGCACCTGTAAAACTAATTTTGCTGTGTAAAAAATCACTACTGATAAGAAATTTGCAAAGTGAAAAATTTACTCTGTTGAGTAAAGTTATTTTTAGTTCCTAAAATTTTTACAAATGGTAGTGACAGTAATATTTTAAAAAGAAATTCGGACAAACGTACACTAACTAAAAACTTTTATATTAACCAATTTTGCACAATGAACCTAGGTCAGAAATGTGCTGGTTGGAATTGTTATTTGCTAAGCTGTAATATTACTGTTACATTATATTAGTGCTTAAAATTCCTTAAAATAAGTTCAACTTCTAAAGATAGCATCATACATCACACCCTATTAAAAGGGGTCCATTTAAACAATTGGTTACAAATATATTTTAGTTTTACTTTAAAAACTGACCATGCAAATTTAAATATGCAGTTTGGTTTTGGCATATTTTAAATAGGTGCAGGACTATTTACCAAGAATTATTAGACTTATAAATGAAACTGTTATGCGAAAAAGCTATCTTTATAAAACAATGAGATGCTATCTTCAAAGGTCAATGTAAAAGGTTTGAACAAAACAAATATTTCACTGCACAAAATAAGAAAAACAAACAATTTCAAACACTTCATATTTTAATTGGCCAGTTAAAAGCCAAATAGTGTTTAGTTACATAAGTATATTTTTGTTAAAAATCCAGTTTTAAAAAGTAACCTTATGCTAAAAGTGTCTGTAAATAGGTTTACAGAGGTACCCGCCAACTGATAAAACAAGCAAACAAGACTGCAAGGGAAGTAACAGCAATAAAAGCCTAATACATAAACTTAAAAGTAATATGTACAAATTCATCTATAATGAAAGACTTGAAACATTTATAAGTTTATATTTGACAACACAACTATGTACAAAGTAAACAAACAACTGACACGAACGAACATTTTGAAAACAAACAAATAATTAAAACTTTAACATAACATTCACATTTTAAAGCAATATCTAACTGGAGCATGTAACTATTGAGTAACTAATATCACTACACTCTACAGAGAACCTAAAACTACATCGAGAAATAACCAATGAGAAACAACACAGCTTTATAGTAGAAAAACAAACCCAACTAGTAAACACAGGATTATGAATGTGTAAAACTACAAAGTAAAAATATATTTATCTACAATTTAACACATCTACTAACACACATGAACTCAATATATATATAAAAATAAGTAACAAGGTTTTAATATTTCAAACATATATACAGATCAATAGAAATCATCATCACCTATTTGTGAGAGGTTCGTCTTAAAGTAGAGATCAAATATAACGACTACCTAACACACACACATAAAACTTGACCACGGTGACCCAACAAGTTGAGAGATTTATGTCGGAATGTGAGTGTGTTTCAGTGACTCACATCTGGTGTATGGTTTCACAAGACACTGGCTGTGTAAGCTCAGTTACACATGAGCTATCAGATTTTAGCCTTCATTTGCACAGTATGTTTATAAACATGCATGGCTCTTGATGTAATGGAGAAATTAGGCAGCTGACCCATGCATGCGACTTTATACAGGGTGACCAACTTTCCAGAATTATCCAAAAACTCCAGGGGCCTCATTTACAAAACATGTAAGTTACATTTCACACTTAACGTATATTTTTGTATAATAATTGGCTGAAAACAGCATTTGACGTCATGGACCAATGGTTTGACGTACATTTAAGATTACGTTCTAGATGTAAATCTATGACCTTTGGTGAATAAGGACCCACATTTTTAAAGCCACATCAGGAATACGTACATTCCAGAATCAGTTGAAATTATTATTTTTGCACTTTTTATTATTATATTTTTAGGGGGTTCGGAAAAATCTGGAAAAATAAAAGAATTTTGATGGAACAAACCCGGAAAAATATTTGCATTCAGTTGGTCACCCTGTCTACACTGGTGACAGGTCGCACCCTATTACTTTGCCCAGGTGCCCATAATGTTGAGATGGCCCCGATCACAGGTGACCTTATTAGTAAACCATGGCATGTGAAACAGTTTTTTTTTAAATGTTACCAACAAGACACAGAACATGTAAAAATTGTGAATTTAGTAATGTCAAATCACACAGCTTTAGTTAGCTGCAATTTCAAACGTACATGATTAGTATATTTGTAATAATATCTTACAACAAACAGATGCTATTTGTTCCTTATCAAATGCCCACTTTATACAGTCCTAAAAATAATGAAGAAAATTTACATTAAGCAGATAATTTAAACATTTGCTGCTTATATACTAGTAAACAAGTGAAAACGAAGAAGGTAAAAAAGCTAAATACTTGAGAGATCCACTTACAAACTCTGAATCAACATCTAAAACTATCTGTTAATCACAAGCTAAAACAATTAAAGAACATCGCACATCTATTGAAGAACACTGCACCAAGGTTTTTAATCTTGCGAAGCTTCAGAAAGTCATTCACTTCTATAATCATGTTAATCAGCAGCATTTCCATACATCTAAACGATTTTCTGTACTGAGCAACTGATGCAAATTCACTCCCAAAAATAAATACTGAAAAAAGAAACAACGGCAAAAAACATATTTCCACCAATAAATGTGGACCTTATTGCAAGTATGTTAAGTGCCATTTTATCATAAATATTAGCTAGGTATTAACTGAGTATTAACAATAGCACAGAATTTATTAATCATAATTGTAGCAATACTTAATGTAACAATCAGAACATAAACAGTATTCTTAACTACTGTATTTGCTGCTGCCTAAATTATACCCAGTAAAACTTTATATTGGGTCGTTATGTCTGACATCAACAGACTTAATATGATCCTGATTCTGAAACAACTACAAAGGATGTGGCAAGAAATTCCTTTGACCAAAATTAGTTCGTAGAAACTCTGGACAAAATAACACGTGACAGAATTAAGAATAATATAACTCGTGACGACCCAGTTTTAAAAACATTATTTTGCACACAAACTTTCAAATGTTTAATAGTGAAAGTGATATAACTTTAAACCCATCAGTTTTCCACGAATGGTCACTGAACAGTGTGTGTGATGGTGACACACACCTAGACACGCTGACTTTCCCCGATGGTCAATGTGAGCCAGTCCAAGCTGTCTGACCAGTGGCTGAATTCAGCGCTGGACGTGTTCGTAGGGGAACACCTTCAGCACCTCCCCCATCCCCTTGGTCTTCCCGTCGCGGAACAGCAGGCGGGCGCCGGGACAGATGTACTCGGGGTGTTTTATCAGCCGGAACGTCACGCGAGCCTTCTCGTTCGTTCTGATGTACTCCTGGGGAAAACAACAAACATTAGTGTCTAGATGCTACTGAGGAATATCATCATAACAAAATGTTTAGACAGTTTTCTTAACAGGAAAATATAGTACAAACAGGGTTAACATTAAAAGTTTTTATCACTAGACCACAGACTAGTATGTATTAGAATCTACTAGACATGACCTAATATAAAAGGTTGTCAGAAACTGTTATTTCTAGTCCGAACCCGCTTTTTACTAGGAAATGTTGTTCGGACGTGCATTAACATCGAACCCTGTCAAACACATTCAAAGCATTTTACAGTTTATGTGGTCAAATATAGTTTAGAACCATTTTGAAAAGAAACCCACTGCTGCCACATAAAAAAAAAAAAAAAAATTAAGATTAAAGGAAGTGCACTTTAAAATGCACCATCCTCTAGACAGGATAGCACATACCATAGCCTATATCACTCTATATCCAATGGTTCCATCGAGAGGAACTGATCCAAGGACCCACCACATGATGAGTGAACACACTACTGCTGAACTCTGACCCACTCCCTTAGTAAAATATGACCCACTCCCTTAGTAAACTATGACCCACTCCCTTAGTAAACTATGACCCACTCTGTTAGTAAACTATGACCCACTACCTTAGTAAACAATGACCCACTCCCTTAGTAAACTATAACCCACTCCCTTAGTAATCTATGACCCACTCCCTTAGTAAACTATGACCCACTCCCTTAGTAAACTATGACCTACTCCCTTAGTAAACTATCACATGCTCCCTTAGTAAACTATGACACACTCCCTTATTAAACTATAACCCTTAGTAAAAATATGACCCAATCCTTTAGTAATCTATAACCCACTCCCTTAGTAAACTATGACCCACTCCCTTAGTAAACTATGACCCACTACCTTAGTAAACTATAACCCACTCCCTTAGTAAACTATGACCCACTCCCTTAGTAAACTATGACCCGCTCCCTTAGTAAACTATGATCCATTCCCATAGTAAACACTGACCCACTTCCTATGACACACTCCGTTAGTAAACTATGACCCATTGCCTTAGTAAACTATAACCCACTCCCTTGGTAAACGCTGACCCACTCCCTTAGTAAACTATGACCCGCGCCCTTATTAAACTATGACCTTTAGTAAACTATGACCCACTCCCTTAGTAAACTATGACCCTTAGTAAACCATGACCCACTCCTTTAGTAAACTAAAACACCTGAGTACCCCGCCTGTGAGCAATGCGCAGTGTGAGTACCTGGTCCATGGTGACGATGACGGCGGTCTGACACACGGTGCCGATGTGCACGGTGATCTGGAAGCCGGCCACGATGCGACTCGTGTGGAACAGCACGTACACGTCCGCCTCGAACTCACGGCACGAGCACAGGTCCGGGTTGTCGCTGACCAGCACCATGCCCTACAACACAGTTAATGCTATAGGTAAACCCTGGATCATATATTAATACCAGAACTAGCATGTAATCCAACCTTGTATCTATTTAGTATAAGCACAGAGATATAAAATTTTTTTAAAATAAGGACAGAGATATAAAACAAAATTCAAAAAATAATTTTACATTTAAATACAAAACATAAAGTAAAATAACTGTCCTAACTGAGCTTGTTTACTAACCTGGAGACAGATTTTAGAAACAATCTTAACACTACGATAACAATACATGTCATAAATGACATCACAAATAATTTTACATATAAAGTTGTCACATAAGAGAAATTTACAGTCTTAGCACATCCTCCTGCCTCGGACATAGTCACTGGCCATGCCATAGGTTATGCCTATGTGCAGGCCTGTCTGAAACATGTCTGATACATGGACACGAAAATTGTTCCCCTCCCATCCCCGTTTTAGCACTAAGAGAGATTCAACCCCCCTCCCCCCCGCGGTCTGACACATGCAGGCGTGTGTGAAACCTGTTGGGTACATGGACACAAAAATTAAACCACATTTTTGCAAATGGTATACCATTTTTCCGAAATGTGACACAGACTCCACAGTAATATGCAGTCACTGCAACTTATTTATTAGAAGATATTTTTACAAATTATATTTCAGAACCATGAGGGCTCATATGCTTACTAGACTAGAGAGTCTGACACAATTTCAGGCTCGTCC